>OX359248.1:55507418-55574495 GCA_947179485.1 Allacma fusca | reverse complement strand
ATTAAGGTCATCGTGTCACCAAATGGAACCAAACTTGACAGGCAACTTATCTGGGCTTAAACTAAAAGTTCTAGTCTATTTGCGGGCAATTCGAATGATTTTAAGGCACCAAATCCGGTATGAGTAAGGTATTGACCTCGGAGGTCACACCTGGGTCATCGTGTCACTAAATGGAACAAAACTTGATAGGCAACTTATCTGGGCTTAAACTAAAAGTTCTAGTCTATTTGCGAGCAATTCGAATGATTTTAAGGCACCAAATCCGGTATGGGTAAGGTATTGACCTCGGAGGTCACAGCTGGGTCATCGTGTCACAAACTGGAACCAAACTCGGCACACGTTGAATATATGTCTAATGAAAGCCCTAGTTCTAATCTGGGCCAGTTTCATCAGCGTTTAGAATATGAAACCGGTATCGACGTTCTTTGACCTCTTGAGGTCAGTATCTTGGAAAGTTGAGGTCATATCACGCTGAAATTTTTTTTACACGTTATTTAATTTTTATTCTTGCCATTTTGTAAGTTATATTGCTAATATTCACGGTTTGAATTTTTGGTACCCCTTGAACCCCCCCTCATTTCTCGGTAACTTTAACCCGGGATGTCGCCGAATCCTGCATTACGATTTCTTTGAGCCAATTATCAAAAATGATCTACTCTTCAAGGTGCACCCTCCAGTAATTTTCTTATCGAGATCAAACAGGGGGCATATTCTCGTAAGGATTGTGCGGTGTCCTTTCTTCACAGTTTGTTTTTGACTATGTCGTTTATTCAACGTTAACGTTATACGATCCAATACAAATAACTAGTAGAAATCATACCAACCAGTTTCATCTCTTGCCGCTGGTTGGCATCAAATATGACTTCCGGTAGTCCTTCCTAGGATCCTTCCAATTTCCTCACCCTTCCTATGAACTTGCCTATTATTTTACATATTCTCAGCCTTCCTATTCTATTTCCTAGTTTGACATAAATTCTACAACCTTCCTAGTTCCTTTCCTAAAAACCTATCCGTTTTGCTTTCCTTCCTTCCTAGTTGCCTATTTACAAGGCCTAGTTTCCGGCGAGGTGCCCATCTTTGTAACGGCCTATATTTGGAGCAGGCAATAACGTAATGGTAACGGAACTATGGTGTACTAAACATTTATCAGAATAACTATAGCGTTCCAGCGTTGTAAACAGAAAACGATATTGTAACGTAACGCAACGCTATCAAATGAATATATGCATGTATATTATTATTTTTGCATTACGCTTTGACATTAGGGCTCCTCACAACTTCAAGTAGTAGTTGCAACTTACAAGTTCAATTACAACTTCAAGTCAACTTCAACTTATTACAAAATTTAAATTGTAAATTGAAGTCAACTTCAATTTGAAACAAAATATTAGTTGAACATTCAAGTTCAACTTCAATTCAACTAACAAATAAAGCTTTTCATTTGAAAAGCATAGTCAGTTCAACTTCAAGTTGCTGAATTACAAATAATTGACAGTTAAAGTTGATCAATTGAAAATTTTTGAACGAATTAAGCATGCGCTTTTGGAAAAGCCTTGTAGTAAATTGTGGGAATCCACTGGTAGTTTTAATAAACACAACATACTGCACCACGCTGCTGGCAACGCAAAGCTCCTGAAATCTAATTCATACACACCCTATATAATGTTAAAATAATCAACGCTATTCGTTCTGAGTGAGTAAAGGGAGAAAAACGTTGATTTAGTTGTTAGCGGAGACTCAGAAGATGGTTCAAGCATTCACCTAAAAACAAGAAATCCTCGGACAAACAAGCATGTAAGCCGGGGCCACATATAGAACTGTTTTGGGACGTCGCGGCAAGTTTTTGTCCGCTTCATATGGAATTGTGTTCCCACTGAACACCAGCAAGCATCCTTTTTGCCTGTAGATGAAGCTACATAAATGGAAGCTGCCGAGACTGCAGCTATGTCGTTCACACTAGAACGGGACAGAAACATGATGCAGGAAATTATAACCGCGCTGGATAGAAAAAGAAAGCTTTGTAAAACAAAGCTTTATTGCGCGTTTGAGTGCAGTCAGGCTGCTCGTTGCTGTTGTGTATGAACACGCAGTCTTGTGGCGCTCATTAGTGCCTTTGAAACGCACTCAGTCCCAGCGCCGGAAAACAAACCTTCAAACTTCTGGTTGAAGTTCTATGTGTGGCCCTGGCTGTATTCGGCGACGGAGTATATTTGTTATTTACGGTATTTATTTTCAGCTGAAATTTGAAAACAATTTTTTTGAGATTTTGAAGCAAAAATCATTTGCTGCCTAAAACTCTTCAAGAGGTTTACCCATTATACTTTTTATTTTGATATTATGTAGTTCTATTTAATGGCACGTTAAATTGTCCAACTCAATTTAAATCAACTTCAAGTCAATTTCAATTCAACTTCAATTTGTACAAATATTACAACTTGAAATTGCCAACTTCAAATAATGAAGCTATAAGTTGGTTACCGGTAATTGACTCAATTAAAAAATTGATTTGCAATTGGTCAAATACAACTATGAGGCCGAAATTGAGTTGAAAATTCAATTTCAAGTACAATTTCAAGTTCAAATAACGTGATCACTTGAGTTGTGAGGAGCCCTCGTTGACATCTATTATTGGCTTTACTTGGAGTAACTTGGCATGCAAATAAACGGGGGAAATATTAACAACTTGAGTTTGATGTGGACACCCTGATCCCTGAGCATCATTTATGCACGTTACTGAAAACATGGCAAATTTCAATAGGAAGTTTTTGACCCTTTATTTTGCTCAATCCACACGCTTTTGCTCAAAAAAACGATGTGTGATCAGCTTATGAATTAAGTTTTGGTTCTAACGTAGTTTTTAGTAGATAAGGGGCCATTGAAGTAATTCATAACGCAAAATTGGTCAAAATTTCACCCCCACCCACATGGTGTAACGCTAGGGTAACGCTGACTAAACTACCACCTACCCGACATAACGCGTTACATGTTTATTAAATGCAGCTTTAGGAAATACATTAGATTAAATATATGTATGACTGCTTAAAGACTACGGTTCGTCCGGTAAAACTAGGTTAATTCAATTTGTGGCTTCAGCCTCACATTCAACAATGGACTTTTTAACCGGTCAGAAATACTTGCAATAAATTCAATGTCACTGTCTTCATCATCACTGTCTGCAAACCCTTGTACAACACATTCAATAATGTCCTGCATTTTCTTTCAATTGCTTGAACAAATGACGTCAGGCAGAATTTATTAAGTAAATTTCCACAGCTTAAAGCTACAGCGTGATAATCACTTCCTTGATCCCCCTCCGGGATAACCCGAAGTGGTTCGAAACATGCTCCACATGCAATAAATTGTGCCATTTAAAATTTTCTAATTAATTCAATAAATGATGTACAATACTTGAAATCTTTAAGGCGAATTTGGCTTTTCCATGGACAAATGTTTTCAACGATAAATGTTCAAAAACGTATATGTATGAAATTTACGTTACGTATAATTATATATAATACAAGGATGGTAAATCGGAAAATATGAATTATTCTAATTCGAATTAAAATATTCAAGGTGAAGAATTCCGATTTAAAATACTTAAAGCAATACTGAAAAATATGAATTCTAATACGGATTTAAATATCCTCGAGTATTCGTTCATTAGGATTTCCGATTTGAATATTTATTTGAATACTCCTAGTATACTGAAAATACAAAGAATTTAATTATGGAAAAAATTCAACCTTAGAAACATGATATCATCAATATTTTGGGAAGATAGTTACCCCCGCAGGTCATTAAGTATAAATATAAGTGTTGAAAAATACGTTCAACTGATACTTGAATTCCAAAATCACTAATTGTGTTTCGGCCCATTTGTAGTTACCTAAAAAAAATTTTAGTGACCTGAAAAAATCTTTAGTTACATAAAAAAATCTTTAGTTAATAGTTTAGTATCAACGATTTAAATTACTTGAGTAAATAACGATTAGGACAAACAATAGTTTTGAGCACAACCGTTAAAAGATTACGACAAGTAAAAATAATTCGCTTTTATTTTAAGTAGAATGCGGAAGCATGTTCATTTCGAATGAAGAACACGTTCGCCAATGCTCTTTGATTAGCTTTACGTTGTAAGTAAAAATTGTGACAATTTAAGCATGTACACAGAAAAATTAGAATGTGCCATTGAAAACAATACTTTTTTTTAATCGGAAATTAAAAAATATTTGAATACCAATTATTCCGATTAAAAAAATTATTGTGAATGCAATTTTAAATTAAAATACTTCCTGGGAATTATTTGGGATTCCAATATGAATTAAAATCTTCAAATTTTCGAATATAATTCCGATTCCGATTCGGATACCGATTCCGATTCCCATCCTTGCTATAATAGGACCACCAACTCGTCGTAAACTTCGAAGCTTTAAAGGCCGAGTCATTTAATTTTCAGAGGTAAGAAGGATCATCAAAACATTGCGTTACGTACGAAGGTGATCTACGACCCCCCGATGTGCGTAACAAAGCATAACGTTAGTTTGCTAGGCCACCCACTACCCCTGCGTTATGAATTACTTGAACGGCCCCTAAGAACTAACAGAGCTTCTGTTGGGAACAAAATTCCTGTCCCGTCCCCGTCCCTTCCCGATATTTTTTTCAAAACCTTTGTCCCCAGTATAGCTCTTCACGGGTCAAGTAGTTATCCATACCGTACTCGTACTTGGAACCGTACTCGAATTATCGGGTCAAATTCCCGCTTGACCCGGACTTGTGTCTTCAAGTACGAGTAAAAAATCCTGTACTCGGAGGACGGTATTATATTTCTAAATTTTTTACCGAACTTGGACCGTACTTACGAGTATAAAACGTTTATACCGACCGACCCGTACTTGAACTCGTACTCGAACCGTACTCGAGTATCAAGTACACCAAAAAAAATTTTGTTAGATGTTATTTTTAGTTAAACAGATATTGACATTGAAAACAAATAGTAGATTCAACAAACAATAATTTGTAACTGCAACTTACGAACAGTGTTTGCAATGAAAATTTTCTCCAACGAGATTAAAATGCCGATGAACAATAGATCAAGATTTGATACTGCCAGTCATATCGAATGGATTCTCTTCAGTCAGGTCAATCTCATTCTAACCTCTATTAATTCTGCCCTTTTCTCCTGTTCCATTATATTTTACGGCGATAGGTAAATACTTCCAATTAGTAACTACAGTAGTACTCAATTCGGAGTTGTAACAATAACTTACGCTGTAGGTGTAACGTTTCATGCTATTCGGAGTAATTTTGAAAACCGCTTTTCCTTTTTTGCTTCGGAATAACAACAACTTTTTTTTGTAATCAAGGAAATATGGATGTGGACTTTGTGCTGGAGGAAATTACTCGAGTATCAAATGTAAATCCAAGTACGGGTTCAAGTACTTTTGAATTTATGTCCCGAACTCGTACTCGTGCTTTGGTTCAAGTACTTTGAACGTACTCGTACTCGCTCTGATACTCGTTATAAATATACTCAAGTTCGAGTACGAAAACGGATACTCGACCGACGAGTACAAGTACCAATTTAAGTTGATACCGTACTTGACCCGTACTCGTACTCGAACTCGAAACTCGAGTATCTACTCGTACTCGTGAGGAGCTATAGTCCCCAGTCCCGTCCCGACAATCGGGACACGGTGACAAAATCCATGTCCCCGTCCCGTCCCCAAAAACTTCAAAAATCGTTGTCCCCTGTCCCGTCCCGAAAGTCGGAACATGGGGACAAGAACCATGTCCCCGTCCCGTCCCCAAAAGTTTAAAAAAACGTTGTCCCCGGTCCGGGGCATGTGAACAAAATTATTGTTCCGTCCCGAAAATTACTAAAAACAGTTGTAGACATTCTTTTACCAAAAATCGGAACATGAGGAAAACTTCGTTCAAAAAATATTTGTCCAAAAACGTAAAAAAACACAATTTTTGTTGTCCCCGTCCCGTCCCGATTATAATGGGGACATTTTTTTTGTCCCCATCCCGTCCCGAATACGACATGGGACAATTATTTTGTCCCCGGGGACGTCCCGTCCCGGTCCGTCCAGTGTCCCGACGGGACTTCCCTGTCCCCGGCAGAAGCTCTGAGAACTAATAAACCATGGAGAATACTGCTGCTAGTAAAAGGAGCAAAATGATTTTGAAAAAAGGACAAATGTTGAGATTATCTGTACCACACCGGGTAGTCGGGATTCGGATCACATTGCAGGTGAATCAAGAACTACACAGAAACTGTAAATTGTCTTTTCGCCACATTTTCTGCATACTAGCTAAGTTTGGCAACTTTATTTGTTTGGCATTTTAGTTTATAACGAGCGCACAATAATAGTAATGATAACGGGAAGTAACGGCTATTTTATATTTTTTAATGGTAATGAAAATTAACGCTAGAGTATTACCGTTGTCTTGTAGTAACGGAGCGGTAACGCTGAGTTTTTCATACGATATTTAGTAATGTAATGATAATTAACGACAATTTTAAAACCTATCGTAATAGTGTAACGTAACGAAACTGTGGATGAGCATCTCTGACTTGGTATTAATTTTTTCGAAACTGGTGCTGACAATGAGGATTCCCGTAAGGCAAACCAAGTATATTTTCACTCCACCGAGAATATATTTGGTGATAATTTTTCTGGAACTGGTGCTGACAATGAGGACTCCCGTAGGGCAAACCAAGTATATTTTTACTCCACCGAGGATACACTTGGTAATGAAAGAAAAACTGGTACTAACAATAAGAAATCACGTAAGTACCACCAAGGATATTCTGACTCCACCGACAACATAACTGGTAGTATTTTTTTCTGAAACTTGTGTGGTCAATAAGTAATCACGCAGGCTTACCAAGTATATTTTGTTTTTGTGAAACAAACTTTAAAGGTATTAATCGGACAAAAACCTTTTCGGGTAATCAGAATTCGGGGAATTGGAAACCTAACCCGTCGTTTTGGACGTTCAGGTTAGGTTAGTTCGAGTGTTCGAAGTGTTCGTACCGACAGTCCCGAACACGTCACATAGCCTGGCGGAACAAATTTGTAGCAGAAAATGCGAAACCGGAATGTACATGGTTCTAATTACTTATCAATTGCGCTTTGCATTCAGCACAGATTTTCATTATCCCATGTGAACGCTTCTTGACTTCCTCTTGTCTAGTATTATTTTGCATGGCTCATAAATTAGGATTTTAATTAAGATGAAGGGAATTCTACTTTGTCATGGAAACCCAAGACCCTACGAAAGAATATTGGACGTCGAAAGTCAGGAAATCAATTACCAAACCAGGTCTAACATTTTACTGGTACCCTGAGGCAGTGCTCTCAGTTAGACACCCTTACTTACTCTTTACTCATAATTTTGTCTCTCATGATGTCCAGTACTTACTTTTTACTTACTCAGGGGCTTCATGGTGGCTATCTTACTTACTCATTACTCCCTCAAAATTTTGGGTCGCAGTGTAATACTTACTCTTTACTTACTTATTCGCAAAAATAAGCTGATATTACTTACTCTTTACTTACTTTTGCTGCATAGTACACAAGTAATACTTACTCATTTTGAAATATAATCCACATCACTCCCATCTTTGGTAGTGTAGTCAACGACTGAAGCTAACGAGATGCATCGTCGCAAGTATTTAAAGGCATTGTTTGCCTATGGCCTGTTTAATCTGCCTCCATAAGCCATATATAAGTCATGGATATTGTCGGAGAACATTTTTTCTATGGTAGTTACTCCAGTAAAGAAGAGTTCACTTACTCTATACTTACTTTTTGATACTTTGCAGTTCGTCTTACTTACTCATTACTTACATTGCACTGGGGTATGAGTGTTCGTACTTACTCTTTACTTACTTAAACATCAACATTTTTAAAATTACTTACTTATTACTTACTCATACTTGCCGATGTGAGTACGAGTAAGTACAATACTTACTTACTCACTTCATGAAAAATTCGAGTAATGAGTAAAATTGAGAGCACTGCCCTGAGGTATTGTTTGAAAGCATGGCTGGGTCGAAAAACGAGGATTCGATCGTGTAAAATAAGTTGCTTAGAGCACCTGGGAATTGTAGATTAGACTATTGCGTCGAAAGTATGAAATGTTTCTTTGTTTATGTGTACTTGAGTATAAACTAGGGGTGAGCATGACGAGACAACGAGACGAAAATCTCGTTCTTTATGCATTAACGAGAAAGGACGAGACAACTCGTTTTATTTAACGAGAAAATCGGTTGCAATTAAATTTTGTTTAAGCCAATATCGAAATGAATTGAGGTGTATTGCCATACCATTTTGCCAATTAGACATTTTGCAGTTCATGGTGCTAGCTTTTATTGCGGTAGGTCTTCATTAATATTATAATAATAATAATCTTTATTCAGGTCGATCATTTGGCCTAGGCCCTTACAACCTTATTAGTAATACGTTTTAAGTTTTATGTTAAGTAATTGATTAAAAGCTATTCTTAAAATATTAAAATATTAAAATTAAATAAGTCTTTCACTTTTCACTCGCAGTCAGTCATAAGATCCAGGTACAATTGTCTAGTTTTTATTGCGTAGCACCAAAAGATGTATATGTTTAAGTATTCTTGTTTGGTCAATTTGTCTTTAAACATTTCGCTGATAAAATTGTCTCTATTGCACTGTAGTGAACTGTGTTTCAGCAGGTATCTTGCCCCTTTGTAGTGGGGACATATGTACATAACATGATAGGTGTCTTCAACATCATACTTGTTGCAGAGTTCGCAGTTGCTAGTCATTAATATTAATAAGGCTTTCATGATTTCAAATTGTATAGTCCAAACCCAAAAATAAATATTTTGGGTCTTGAGATTGTTCCGATTGATGAAAGTAAATAAATCTGTATGTTCTCTTATCAGAATTTGTGCAGGCCACAATTAAAACGCATATATTTCAACACAAAAACCATGTTGTAGCCTTGTCTTTTAGAAATTGAATTGCAATTACAAGTGCTTTCACTGCAAAAAGTTGCAATTTAAAAAATACTTACCAACCCAGTAAACCACTGTAATGTTGACCTAATGTTAAAACGTGACGTTCCGTTTTTGACATCATAAGCTAGCGTTGTATGAATGGTTGACCGATAACATTATGGTGCAAATGCTTTGCTTGCATTTACGTCCTGTTCTAAAGAAATGGTTAAAATATCACTTACAAATAGCATTCGTGAAACGCTATGAAAAAGCGGTGCACAGCCGTTCTTGCTCAAACGCTTGCGTAACGCTAATTAAGCGTTAGAGTGAACGGACATGCGCGTGAACATGGATACATCAAATGAAATAGAGGGAAATCCAAATTGTCCGTTGCATTTAATTACATCACGCCATACCTCGGCGAACTCGAACTCAGCTCACATTCGAGTTCCATAAAATCTGGTTTTGATTGCGAGTTCGGAGCTGTTTTAAAAACAGCTGCGACTTGAGGCTGAGAGCCAATCATTTATGGCAGAACTCAAATGAATGAGTGCGAGTTTTATATTGTTGTGCATGCCTGCGTATTTCTTCTTATCGAATTCGGTCAATGAAGCTTGCACAAAATAATGGTTGCGAAGAACTGAAATAAACAAAATATGTTGCAAAAAAATGTTTGTAATTGAATTGACGTATTTAAATGGCAGTATACTTTGATTTACGAAACGTAAATTGAGGCTTAGGTGAGTTCGAGGCTGAGTTCCAAAGGGTAATAAACGAGCCTCAGAGCTCGAGTTAAAGAATTACATAGAGCTGAATTACTCTATGAGTTCGAGGTTTAGAGATCTTGCGCATGTTAAGCTGAGTGCGAGTTCGAGTTCTAAATTTTTGCCGGGGTATGCATCACGCTGTGTATGTGGAGTAAGTATGTACTTACGTACAATTGTTAGTTTAATAAATGTTGCCATTAACAGTTAATTTTACTATTATTTTTCTAAAATTAATTTATTCTAAATTCTTATCATTTTCCCATACAAGACCTGGGAGTCAATTTGAAGTGGTCTCATCTAGGAATTCAGTCTTCATTGAAATGTAAGTACGAAGTCCGAAATAATATTGCATAGCATAACTGTTCTAGCATACATTTGTACATACGCTTATAATTAGCTTGCTTGAAATTATAGATTTTCCTTTTCATTTAATTATTTATTAACAGTGAGCTCGAAATGTGAACATTTTTTTTGTATAATTTCAGGCAGGAGTGGATTAATAAAATAATTTTTACCCTGGCCGTAACCCTCAAAATAGATTTGTGGGCCTTTGCACATGTAATCTGAGGGCCTTAGTCAACTTTTTTATTACCCTGGCCCTAAATTTTTACCCTGGCCGGGCCAGGGTAGGCCACCCCGTAAATCCACCCCTGATTTCAGGGAACCGGGCGGATTAGCAGAGGTACATACTGATGACCCTATGTTGCGGATTGTGAGAGTGACCTTTAAATGGAACTGGAGTTCCCGTGGATACTCATGAAGTAAGTATTTGCTATTATTGCAAGTTGGCTTGCCAAAATTGCCGTGTTTTATATTTTATCCTCAGATTTCATGAACATTGGAAAGACAGTCCAAAATAAAATACGGTTTTAATCATGTAATTTTTCTTTTTTATTTCTTGTTTCCAGAGCTCATTTCTTGGCTGACTTTACTGCAGATTCAGGCAAAATCAGTTCGAGAATACCTAATGGACTCTTTCGGGTCTCCTTTTGGACGGAGATGTGTTTCCACGATTTTGTTATTGCTTTATTTTAATCTTGTTGTGTATGTCTTAAAATGTGGCTTTAATATTAATAATTGTAATAATAAAGACATCAAGTCACGTCTTGAAGTTATTTTAACTAAGAGTAGTATATATAAGCAGGAAATTTGAAGCAGTAATATTTTAATCGAATTTTATGCCACCATTAAACGATTCACGTTTCATTAGTTAGTGGAACGTTAGCATCTGACGTAGCAAAAATAATAACCATTAGCGCTTGCAGAGCGCTACGCAAGCGGACATTTGAGTGTTTGAAAAACGATACAATAAAACAATACCGATAAGTACAATTGCAAGTGCAATTGTACTTATCGGTGCAATTACATCCAAATGTTTTTGCAATTGCCTTACCAACTGCAAGTGACTTATGAACTGATTGCAAGTTCAACTTCGGTTATTTGCATGATTTAATTGCCACATTTTGCCGTACCAGTTACGGCATTACTGGTACTTGCATTATCAATTATAATTGTAGTTGCAAGTGCGGTTATTCCCAATACTTGCACCGACAGAAACACTAGTGGTAATAATAGTTCCTCTATAAATGCTCTAAAAGGTTTATAAAAATATAGTTACCAGTGATCGTTGGCTGTTAGCCAGTAAAGTGCTTATGCACACCGGCGAGCATTAAAACGATTGTGAATGAACTTAGCTGCGTCTGCGTACGAACACACAGGTCCGTTTGGTATTGATCTAACGCTTAATTAAATTTCGCATGTGTAAGTTCGCACGATATCTACCGGTCAATACGAAAGACAATTTAATGTACATAAGTAACAAATGAAAATTATAGATCATTGTTTCTTTCTATACATATGTATTTGCATATGTTATTAAGTGACCTCATTTAATCTTGAGTTTAAACGGATGGCAAAATTTGGTGAATTTAACATCCTGCCAAAATTTCAGCAAAAAGTAGCCCGTTTCAGTTTGCAATTCAAATGCGCGGGGTGAATATTTTTTGACTTCGAATTACGTAATGGCGGCTGGCGACGCATTGCTTTCTCGGGGCGGGTTTAAACTATACGCGGTAATTAACATATACCTTGATGGGCAGGCGCGTAGCCAGGGGGGCAAGGGGGCAATTGCCCCCCATTCGAAATAAAAACTCTCAAATCACTCAAAAAGTTAAAAAAAAATCAGTCCATACCGAGACATGTAAACCTTTTCAGTGATTTGACAGTACTTTTTTTTTATTTGTAAAAAAAATCACTGCGAAACTCAACATATGCAGTAATCCATGTAAATATCTGTGTAAAAACAGCATAACATGAAGTTTGCATGTTTCGTAAGTGAATGATTTATTACCCACGGCTCCTCCCGTCATTAATTGACCTATCCATACGCACGAAAATCGTACCGCAATGTTTGTCCATTGCGAGAGCAAAGGATTTCTAGATCAATAAATTTCAATCGAAATGGAAAAGTATTTCGATACGATTTTCGCGCGTATGGATGGATCAACTTTTGACGGGAAGAAGCAGTGGGTAATAAACCATTCACTAAATAGACGTTTTGGGTGATTGCAGAGTATATTTTTATTGTGTTCATCCTTGCTTAGCGGGTGATTTGAATGCATTGCGAAATCCCGATTTCCCTTTGCCCTTTGCCTCGTCGATTCGACTTCAACCTTTAACGGCAACAAAAGTATGGTAACACCGGCTTTACATGTTTTCATAATAAAAGCTTCTGTAACTTACACGCATCGCTTCGAGGGAATTTTTAAGCTTTTTTAAGCTCGATAGAATTATTACATTAGTGAACTGTATTTAATTCTTCATTATGAATAGGTCAAGCACGCCTGATATCCAGTTTCTTTTCAAAGCAAAGACGTGTGTCACAGGAACAGTAGGTTAAGCACCAGCTGAAACGATAGAAGCGGTCTCAACCCAGGTCTCAAAATTCTCCGAAATCGGATCAAGCCCAATTGAAAATCTGGTCCAAAATCATGCAAATTTGATGGAATCGTAAAATGTGGAGAATTTAAAAATCTGAAATTCAGTTTGCAAAATTTGATGCGTTTTACATTCGTGAATTGGATTTCCCATAGAATGTGTCATTTTATGTACGTTCTCAGTTTGCAATTACCGACAATTATTACCTATTCTTAATTTTATGTTTTCAAACAGGGATTTTATTCATCCTTACACCAGAGGGCTTTAAAAGGGCGTATTAATACTTTTATTAAATTTTTTTTAAATACTGTATATGCCTAATATGTATTACATGGTTGTTATCGGAGAGACCTATCTGCTTCATTTTTGGGAAACATTTAGTAGCAGTTGCTATTGATGGAGTCGACTGTGCTATAAAAGTGTTTGACTGCATGCATGCAACTTTGGGGAAAAGTTCAATAATAAATTCAAGTTCAGTTCATTTTATTTTCTTTCGCGCAGCGTTCACTCACACTCACAATCAGTTCATTGTTGTTGGTTATACCATTCACACTCAGTTCAATTCACAAGTATGTCTTTTTGCGTTCAGTCACGTTCACTCAAATTGAACGTTAAAATAAAAGGTTCTATTCACGTTCATATTATCAGTCCCGTGAATCCATTCAGTTCAATCATGAATATTTAATTTAAAGTTCCTATTTCAATCTTAAATCTTATTTTTAGTTGAAAATTAGAAATTTCCAGCCATATCTGCCGAAATTATTTAGTTCTTTGATGGTTTGAATCAGTTTAAGCATTAGGAACATTACGTTAAATCAGAGTTCCGTAATACGTATTCTCACATTCAGTTCAATTCAGATCTCTTAATCGTACCTAGACATTCATGTTCATTCACATTCGTTGCATTTGCCAAACAGTTCGATTCAAACTCATTCGTTACATAAATTGATAGGTTTTGAGTTCATTCAAGTTCACTCAAATCTTAAAATATTTCAGAAAAGTTAAATTAACGAACTAGTTCAATGAATGAATTGTTGCATGCATGGTTGACATATTGTGGACCTCAATGAAATTTTGAAAGGTTTGGTTAGGCTCACATTCAGGGAAAGTACTTGTGGGTTTAATCCATACTATTGTTATTCCAGGCAAGCGCAATTTGCATTTGTGGAAAAGCATAGGAAGAAATAAGAAAGGAAAGTACATAAGTTATGGGAGTTCAGAGCTAATCCCGCCGCGATAAACCCGCTGGTATTATTCCCGCGAACAGTATCCCGCTGTCAGTTTGACCGATGCATATAATCCCGCTCACGATAATCCCGCCATACAATGAAACAGAATTTAATGAATATAAAATGATGTTGCTATAACAACAGTAAAGATACAACAGTATAGCAGTCAAGATCCGAAGCAATAAACAAATAATAAGCAAAGATAAGAAAAAAAGTTCCTGTCGTTGCTATTTAAATGCCATTTTAACGTTAATTTCCGTAAAATTTTGTTCTGAGTTATAATTCTGAATAATGAACCGAGTGTAGCTAAATACACATGTCACAATTCACAATATAGGTACATATCAAAATGGCCAGTCAACAGCACGTAGCTTGTTGCTAAGGACATGGATAATATTAAATAGTAACAAGCAATTATTGTTTACTGAAGTTAATACAATAAAACCTGGGTCGGGAATATCGTCAGTGGGGTTATGGTTGGCGGGATTACATACTTTTGAGATCGGGATTAAATCCTCTGGATTGCTTCGGCGGAGTTATCACTGGCGGGATTGTCGAGGCGGGATTAGCTCTGGACACGAAGTTATGAAATATTTCAATCCTGAAAACTTCCTCACGTTCAGCACCACGTGAGGAAGTAGTAGGAGAGTGAATTAATTTTACTGTTTTAATAATAATATTGATAATTGCATATCTGGTAGAATAACTGACAAGCAAAGTCTTCCGATGTGACCTTCAGAATTAAATGAAAATTGGTGGAATTGTAGGCACTACCAGAGATGCGCAAATGAAATAGCCTTCCTTCAAGCCTTCGAAGGCGAAAATTCAGTAAAAATTTCCCCTTCAACATGTCGCAGAATGAAGCCTTCTAAAAAATCTGCCTTCCTTCACCCTTCCTTCCAAAATACATACACTCATTTTCGCCTTCAGCCTTCTTCTAAAAATAGCCTTCCTTTAATTTTACAGCCACAACAGGCTTAAAAACGTTTTGCACCAGCAGGATTCTGTGCAGTGAAGAGAGCGGGCACACATTGTCAGTTGTAAGGTCACGAATTTGCTGTATTGTTGCGCTAGGAGCAAAACGTCGTTGCATATGCTATGCTTTCACGTTATAGATATTTCGTGTACCTGGAATCCTTCACGGCCTTGGAGGGCTAATATTTATGAACCCTTCCTTTACAGTCCTTCACTGCTAGTTTTTGTGAAGGCTTCCTTCAGCCTTCAGAAAAAAGTATCACCATCCTTCCATTCTTTCTGCAACTTTAAGAAAGTTACCTTTCTGCCTTCAAAGAAGCCTTCTTGGAAGGCTAGCCTTCGAAGGCTGCGCATCTCTGGGCACTACTAATAGTATTCACACAAACCACAAACTTGATGCCATCTCCCCTGGGTTCGGGCAGTAGGACATTTGAAAGTTTGATTTTTTTTGAAAGTTTGACAGGGGGACCCTTCCTCGCTTGAATTTTTTCATGTTAAATCCCATAAGAAAAAACCATTTTCGCAACTCGAACAAAATCCAAACCAATGTTCACACATGCTCGAAACATGATCATATATAAAAAATACTCTAGTCACGTCTTCAAGGGTACACGATTTGAGCAGAAACAAGCCAATTCTCAGCATTATAGGAATTATTTTATTTAATTCGTCTATAATACATTTCACATAAATATTATTGTTGTTACTTTCACAACCTAAAAATAATGTAAATGTATCAACGCGTACATATGAAAACATTTTCAATGTAAAATTGCATTTGCATTTCATTAATTAAGAAAACAATGAACATGTTTCGAGCATGTGTGAACATTGGTTTGGATTTTGTTCGAGTTGCGAAAATGGTTTTTTCTTATGGGATTTAACATGAAAAAATTCAAGCGAGGAAGGGTCCCCCCTGTCAAACTTTCAAAAAAAATCACTTTCAAATGTCCTACTGCCCGAACCCAGGGGAGATGGCATCAAGTTTGTGGTTTGTGTGAATACTATTAGTAGTGCCTACAATTCCACCAATTTTCATTTAATTCTGAAGGTCACATCGGAAGACTTTGCTTGTGAGTAACTTCTGGCTATGATGTGACTTTTGGATTCTCAGGATTCTCATGGATTTTATCTAAGTGACGAGAAGAAGCAGAGAGTGCAATCTTCGAGATGAGAAATATTTTCCCATGAATAGCTTGGAAAGTCACCATGATTTAATGAAAATCCAGGAGCTTATCTTGGAATAGGTTTCGTGTGGTTTGTTAGTGTAGTCCCAAGTAATACCTTGCAATTAATTAATGGCTGGACTATCCGTGTTGCTAATTAGAGGAAGATTGGCGTCGCGATAAATACATAAGACCTATGCATAAGAGACGTATACATAAGAGCGGTCAACCGCGTATTGCGGTTCCGTTGTTTCCGGCGTGCGAATGATGTATCTCTTTGAAAGGCGTAAACAAACCTCAATAATAAATGGTCACCTAGAGTTTGGTTAATTAAATCAACATTGACAAAAATCTCAGCCACAACACATTAAATTGTACTTGGAGAATACGGGACTTAATATTTATGTTCCTTCGGGAATTGATCAGTATCCTCAGTTGCTTTGTCCACACAAGATTTGCAAAAAGTTGGGCTATATTTCCTACGCTATACAGATATATTGATTTCTGTTTCAGAGTCAAACTAATTTGAGTGCTGACTTGGTGAGAGGAAGAGGAGTGTCTGGGAAGAATTAATTGTTGACGCGAGGAGAGAACCAGTTTGAAGATGACGGGGAACCAAGGCGGTGCGAATTATTCTGCTACTCTGGGAGAGCGACTTCGAAGAGAACATGAAGCAAGACGTCAGGAAGACCGAGAGCGTGAAGAAAGAATTCTTAATGGTAAAATAAAATCAGAATCCCTAACTGACGATTAATCCTCTCACTCTCTCACTCTCTCACTCTCTCTTGGTAGACATTCCGCATCTCCTACAATCTTATTCTTACCTTTACTACTCTGTCCACCGTCCCAATTTCAGCCTCGCACCACGATTAATTATTTTTATCAACACTGAAAGGATAAGCGAAATAAGGTTAACTATTCCCATAGCCCACTCCGTGGCTCATGTTTCAAGTACGTGTTAATAACCCAATCATTTCTCTCTCCCATCATTAATCTCCCACATTCCCTCCAAATCCTAGAGAAAGTAACACATTCTGTCCACGCTGACCACTTCAACAGTCAATATGAATGCTTGCACCTCCTTTCCCTTTTATCCTAGGGTGAAGGGATATGGCTTTTTCGTTAAGTTATCAAGTATGGTTCACCATTTCCATATTTAGCTTCAATGATCCCCCTAGTTTTTCAACCAGTAAACAAACTTCAAGGAGGATTTAAAAGTACAATATGTACATGGAGACAATTTTCAATACATACAGTAGAATCACTTAAATTGAATCTTAGCAATAACAATTCACTTAAACTAACTAAATCTTACGCAAAAGGACAAAAGACTTGCATGCCAGTTTTGCAAATTCTGCTCAAAACTCTGACATTTCTACTTCTTAAGATGATAAATAAATGCTCAAATAAATGGTTTTAAATTGCATGTACCCCTTTTATCATTCTACTTCTTTGGACTTCGCTACAAAAATAATTGTATTGAAAGATGTTTCCTAAGTATCTGTGGATGTAGATAATAATAATACGAACAATAATAATAATAGTAATAATTGAGCTCTTTGTTGGTTTTGAAGGTGGGACGACTGGAAATGATGCATCACGTGTAACACGCGGAAGACGTTCGAGTCAGATTCCATTGAAGATCTCGGCTGTCCATTGGTACATCAAGGATAACGCCACCAACCATCGCACGGAACGTTTTGAGCTGGTTGAGAGAACAACTCCGATTCTGCGAAGAGGTCAAGCCTTCTTTGTTGCTCTGAGAATTTCGGAAAGACTGTTCCGTGAACATGCGGATGACATCACAGTGGAGTTCTTATTTGGCTCGAACCCTTCGCCCATTGAGGGTACTCACCAGATCTTGAAAGTGAAGAAGACACCGTTGAAAGACAACTCCCGCTGGTCCATTCAACTCTACGGACATGACAAGAACGCGATCACGCTGCAGGTAAGAACTGTTCCCATTCAGGATTATCTGTAAAACTCGGTGGAGGATCTCGGTGTGACAGTAAACGTATAGTTTGGAATCCTCGGGACGAGACTGTTCAGGGATGTCAAACTCCGTGAGCGGGAATTAGTCGTTATTAAAGTTGCTGGTTGCGTATTTGATTAATTGAAAGATAGAGTTTGCTGCCCATCAAAGTTTTATGCATACCCTATCCCATCTCTCTCGGCAGCAATAAACTGGCTCTTCGCCAATTACCGAATAAAAGTGCAGGATCACAAATTGGAACACAATGCTCGTGATGAAAGATTATAAGGGGCCTTTTGTCTCCACGTCTCCCTCTCTTTAATCTTGTACTTTCGGCCATCAACTCACTTTTATTCCCGTTTGCTTATTATACTCCAAGTCGTCACCACACCCAGTAGGGCTCTAACGAAGCCCAAGATTTCAATGAAGGGTTACTTTGCAGATATCAGAGCCCTCGTTCAAATTTTTCAGCTTTCATCTTTACAGTCATCCTCTTAGTGCTTTGGCATAGAAAAATACATTCTTGTCGCCTTTACACAACTCTCTATACTATGATTTTCCTACACATGTAAAATACTTTAACTGCTCCATAAAAGTCCATTTGAATTCTTGGAGTGCTGCGACCACCACAATGTTCAAGCATCATTTGGACGCTGTTATCACTACCGTCATTTCTTTCTCTCACAGTTATCCAATTTCCGATCAATTTCCTCCCGGGACGAGCGTACAGGGTGCCATAAACACATTGACCCGTCTAGCCCATGGAAAAGCTGCTAGAAAGTATTTAATGCTCCATTTTCAAAACGAAATTCCTTCCATTGCCAATATAGCTTAATCCGAAATCATTTTTTCATCATGTCAACCAAGTGAGTGGCACGAAGTCAAGAATGTATTCAAGGGGAAATAAATTCCAGTTTTTCTTTCATGTTGGTAAAAACAAACTCCTTTTCATGGAACATTTATGGACGCAAATAATGAGTTACTCATTTGGTAACAACATGGAAATGCTTGGCAAGACAAGTAATAATTATTTGAAAGGAGCGGAAAGGATTTTAAGGTATTCGGAGCAGAAGTGAAAATTACGTTAAGGACTACAAAAGCTAAACATACGACGGAGGTGGATCCAATTTTTTCCCTCGGTTAGGATTGCATAGTTTGTTCGCGCACCGGATTTGCACAAGTTGGTCAAACTATTGTGGAACCTTAGGCCAAGTCTCAAAGATGAAATTACTCCTAGTTATTATGGATGTACATATTTCCATTCCAATTTCGATTGTTCCTATCAGACCAATTTTGATGACAATGAGTGTTCCATGGGAACGCTGGGTTTTCAAAAGAGGTCAAGAAGCTGCTTATTTGGACTTTGTGTTGGGATACATTAGCCCACTAATAAAGTGAGAAAGTTTAAGTTTACGGTTAGTGAATCTTCCCTGAATAACTGGCTGGGATGGATTGGAAAGTAGTTGATTATGTGGAAGTGGTGAAAGGAGATGGGAGACAGGGGGAAATTGAAAGGAGAGAGGAAAGTGGAGGGGTATGGAGGTGATGCCTGAAGATTCTCACGCTGTTCTTGTACAGGAGAGCGGAAGATAAGAAGCCTACTCCAATGCTCCTCTCCTTTGACTTTCGCTCAGTTGTTGTTGCTGTGAGAAGGAGAGGTGTGGAATTACTTTAAGAGATGCATGCAATAGCACATTTACATGTCAATTGCTAACTCACCCTCCGCCTCATGCTTAATAAAGCGCTCTTTACTACACCTCTCAAACTTGTCGGAGCAATTGAAAGTCAGAGACACGGAAGGTAAAAGCGTTTACAGGAATTATTTGTTCACGTAAAACACCGGACTATGTATGTAGATATAAGTTGGCTCCTGAACGTGGGAACAATTTCATTGAACTGGAAACCCCGTAATTGTAAATTCTCTTCACACATTTCCGAAACACACCTCTAAGATACGGCTTGAGCATCCCAATTGACAATCTTATATCTTTTGTAAGTTCAAATAATTCCATCTGCTTACGAGGCAACAGATAGCTCCTCAAGTAGTTGGAACATACATAGTTGTTTCCGTTAGAAAAACTTATAAAAACCGAAATCACTTGAAAAAGACTCGCTTCAAGGAAAACATGTTATTGTTAGGAGGATAGAGAAAGTATTGATTTGGACTTGATTAGTGCTTAGCTAGTAGAAAGGGTTGAGATGGAGTTAAAAGATTGGATTGTATGTGAAGTGGGATTTTTGAGAGGAGAAGATGCTTGTGTTGCATATACTTTGACTGGTTAACCCCGATGCTGAAGTGCGTTGGGAGGATTTTTGTGATGGAGTGGTGGTGGGAATGCGGACTGGGAACAGGCGGTTGTCGGGAGGGAAGTGAGATAAATGTTCCTTCTGTAAGTCTGTTCGTGAAGCCATTATCTAGACACATATGCAGGTCCCAAAGGAAGGCTTCCCAGGGAATAGAACATTCCTGCTCTTCTCACTCCAGTCCATCCACTCACACTTCCGATACTGCCAGTAGTGTTGGAGAATCCAAGGGCTTGGAGAATGAAGGCGTTGAGGGACCATCAGAAATTTTTGCATTCAGGTGTTAATTTCTAAGTGCTTCCATTGATAGGTATGTATAAGTAATTACGTGATTGTGGATGAATCGGAATGATATTACCTGGCTTCCTCTAACAATATTCTATGGCTCTATTCTATTGCTATGGGTAAGGTACGGACGAGTGCGGACGCTATGGTTGGAATATGGAGGTGCCAAGTGAAATCGAATTTAGTGACGACTCCAGGTCGCCCAGAGGTGTTCCAATGCCCCGAGGACATCTACTTGCTCTTTAACCCGTGGGAACGATGTAAGTAGAAATTTGACTTGTTCTTTACCCGCCCACTCTCTCTCTCTCTCTCTGTCCTCCTCCTTAAAGGAGCTAGGAAGTGTCAGTTTGGGTTGCTCAAGGTCTGGTAGAAAAAGACTGGGGAAGAGTTTTCAATACGAGAAACTCCCTGAGGGGAAGGATTGGAGAGACCAAATGAGTGAATGATGCGGGGAGACGAATGTAGGGCAGTGGAAAAAGAAATGGAAAAAGTGGAATGACCATTTCGTCTCTCGCCACAATGCATAGAGAGGAATAGGTAGTGTTTTATATGGATAATGGTTCCCTCCGGATCTATTTGCTGTCAGGAAAATGTGAGAAAGAAAAGTTTGTCTTGTACTGGTGGATTCGAGTGGAGACTCGTATGTATGTATCTGCGTGTACTTGATAGATTGTCTGCTTTGGAGTAAATGGAGGGGTGCGGGTAATTACTGTGTGCAATAGAAAATGTAGATTTGGATTTGGATAGCGGACACGACCTACATGCCTGACAAGGAACTCCTGGACGAGTACGTGCTCAATGACAAGGGGAAGATCTGGGTGGGCTCTTATGGAACTGCGGCGGGTCGACCCTGGAACTTCGCCCAATTCGACGATTCCGTTCTCCCTTGCACTATGCTGCTACTTGAGAGGTCCGTGAAACCGAGGTCCAGGGGCAACCCCGTCTTGGTGTCACGAGCTTTGTCTAAAATGGTTTGCCAACTTATGAATTTCTTATGATCATTGTATGATGACTTAAACTTCCATATTTGCACTCCACGTCCTGTCCCTCCGAGTGAAGCGTGCGTAAAGAAAGAATTGCACTGTTGACTGCAGGTGAACTCGAATGATGACAGAGGGATTCTTGTGGGCAACTGGAGCGGCAAGTATGAGGACGGGAAAGCACCCTCAGCTTGGACCGGATCACTTGCCATTGTCGAGGACTACTTTGAGAAGATGAGTGCGAGTGGTCGTCCCGAACCCGTCAAGTACGGCCAATGCTGGGTCTTTGCCGGAGTCCTCGCAACTCGTGAGTCAACAACTTCTCTCCAAACACCAGCACCCTTCATTACTTTTACCATGCACTTGTGATATTTTATACACAACCGTTCATGGAGAGATCTCCATCTCGTTAATTTTTCCCGGAATACACCTTTCCACACTCCTGAAACACAACTCAGAAACTAATTCAGTTTCTGTCGTTATCAAGGAGCCCCTTTTAGCAACATTTTTATCAAGTTTTTTTGGAAGATCTAAAAACATTTGTACATTCCTACAATTTTGCTTTTTCTCTTCACAACAGCATGAAATTATATGCGTTAAATCTTGCTCCTTTACGGGTGTTTTTAAATAGATTAAAATTATTTCTAATTTGGCTGGCGGGAAGAGCCAAATTTGGGGGAATCCGTCAGGAAAATGGATAAAAGGTGTGGAACTGGAAAACTTATCTTTTATTATGTATCTCACCCTATGTGGGCTATAGGCGGTGAGGCACCCAGTAAACAATGAATTACCCAACTTTCTCTTGCATGCGAAGTAATTTATTTCGCAAAACTTTCAAATAGCTTTTAAAATCTATTTCTAGATTTATTTGTGGGTATTTACTTCAGCTGTCATTAGAAATTTTGCGTGAATCTTGAAACAGATAACTTCTTTTGAATCGAATAATTTACTGTTCAGTAATAATTTTATTACATTTCCAATTAGTTACTAGAAGACAAAATTAAAACTTTATTTTTCACAAAGGTTTGATACAAAACAACTTCACGCATGCTTTCAGAAAAGCATGTGGAAGAAAAGCTAGGTCGCTGGCTGAAGAAATAATTTGAAGAGCGAGAGAGCAAATCTGCAGTGTTGATAAAAGCCATGTGCTGAAAAAACGAGGTGTCCGGTTCTTGAACATAAAATTAGCATTTCTAGCAAAGGCAATAACAACTGCAGTAGACCCTCGTGAAACTATGAAGGAATTCCTCCTTCGCTGTCTCCATCGGTGACCAAATAGAATATGGAAAACATGAACCTCGCGTATTATTAATTCTCATCCTTAGAAAAGTTTACACATTAGACGGGGATTGATTCTAAAATCCCGCTGGCTTACAATTAGCACAATAATTTTTTTCATTTACAAATTTTCAGCACGACAATCGAATAAAATGTTGCTAGAGTATCTGTTTCTCAGAATCAGACAATAATATCTACGCAAATCAATTTTGGTGTTTGGTTATGAAGGAATTGGCTTAATCTAAGACAACTACAATTTCTTACTCAGGCGATTGTGAATGCATGCGAATGATGGGACTTGCTCCTTTTGAAGGTAAAAGTTTTAGGAAAAGAGCCATATGTTCCGTCCTACCTAGAGGCACTTGACTTAGTTGAGATTTACACCTGAAGACCCTCCAAGCCTCTTTCTTCACCCTTGTAATGGTCTTCTTCTCGTAAAAACACATTTAAAGACTTTCGTGTTGACATTTCAGGGGAAAAATTGGAATCAGGTACTTTCCGTTATACACTTTAGACTGTAAGCTGTAAATTGGAACATCTAGGATTCACGTAATTATGTATTTCCACAAGCTGACAACTTCTACATACGTCAACATGTAGTTTTAGCTCATCAGTAATGCCATTATGAGTTAATTGTTTTTCTTTATAATG
This sequence comes from Allacma fusca, assembly GCA_947179485.1. Taxonomy (NCBI): domain Eukaryota; kingdom Metazoa; phylum Arthropoda; class Collembola; order Symphypleona; family Sminthuridae; genus Allacma; species Allacma fusca. The sequence goes on along the minus strand of OX359248.1, from coordinate 55,550,969 downwards.
TAATTGTTCTGTACGCTCCATTTTTTACTCCAACTGCAACTCCAAATATTCCTTCTGCTCTTAAGTTGCGAGCTGAGCCCGCTTTCTATAAATTCACACCCTAAAAGAAGCTAAACTTGGGTCTTACAGTTGTATGATCTTGTTTGGAAAGAATTAATATTGTTCTGAATGGGAATATTTAGAAAGTAGTCTTCCCCTGTTGAGAAAGTGTCCTCAGAAGGGGATTATTACAGTAAACACACTGCAATAATTAGATCATTAAAATAATTGCTTAACCAGGATTACCAAATCAGCCGGATCGACTATAGCTAGTGCTGTAATTTGTGTTTTGTTTTGTTCTTTTCAAATATGAACAAAAGAAGAACTATTTAAGTTTTGTTTTGTTCCCCGAGTTTAATCCTGTTCTAAGGATCTAAAGAAGTTAGATATATTTCAAACTAAATGTTGTACTTGAGTACTAGAGAAAATTGTAGTTGATTGATGTAATGCCGGATTTAGACTAGGACGAATCAGAATCAGAATCAGGTTTGCTTCAGGTTACACGTCAGAATTTGTATTTAGACTTAAGATTCAGAATTCGAATCAGAATCAGAATTCGAATCAGAATTCGAATCAGAATTCTGAAAATCTTAAGAATCTGCATTTAGCAAGAAGGCATTTATACTTTTTGATAAGATTCGGAATCAGATTCAGAATTAGAATCAGAATTCACCTTTTAGAGTTTTCAGAATCAGAATCGGAATCATGTCATTCTTAAGATTCTGAAGAGTTGACTCGGAGTCAACTTTTCAGATTTCAGAATTCTGACAATCCCATAGAGTACGGCATAAATCATTGAATTACAGTGATCGGAGTAAACTTTTGGCTCATAATTTTTATTTTTTTTTGTTCGCCATCGTGTTTTGGAACATTTCATACCGCTCTCACATCTACTATTTCATAGTTTCAGTTCATACAAATCATTATAATTCGAATTATATTTATTGGAGTAAATCCAAAAATGTCCATTGTTGTTTGAAAAAGAAACAAAATTTTTAAAAATACGGCAGCTAAACCTGAAGCCTGGGAAGCCGTTGCCAACTTGGTTCAAAAGAATCCGAACACAACAGGTATACATTTTTACCTACAATTTTTTATTTCTATTTCTATAAATTTCGGCGGAACATAACGAGCTCAATTAAGTCCAGGCTGGTAGATGTTTTCATTAAATTTTAAACTTCAACAATAATCAACGAATCTCACCCGGACAAGACTTTGTTGCCGCCCATATTGTAATTCGTGCTTTCAAGGATGTATTTCAAAAATTTAGAATTCGAATTCTGGAAGTCTAAACCTCTTTCAGTATTTTAAGAATCTGATAAGTGTCAGAATTCTGATGTTCATTTAGACTTTAAGGATGAAAATCTGATGCAACAAATCTGAAACTGATTCTGATTCTGATTCGAATTACGACAACAGGTTCTGCATTTATACTCTTCGTGTTCGTCGAGGTGAATTCGAAATCCGATTCTGATTCGAATTCTGATTCTGATTCGTCCTAGTCTAATGCTTTCTGTCTGCTTTCTTCCTGTAAACTTTTATCCTCCAACAATTCAACCATGTTTCAGCATTGGGTAAAAACAACAATATGAAATGAATTTTCTGCATACGCGGGTTGAACAGAAATAGCTTTCGTTGTATCCGATGTACCCACACATGAAATATCAGTGCAAGTTATGGTCATAATAGGTAACTGGAATATTGGGTAAATATTATATCGACCTTAAGTAGATATTCTAATTGTAAGTTACAAGTTATCCTCTAACATTGGATTGGTCTTAAATTTTCATAAACAGTGTAATGACATTTTTGACCTTACATAAGACCAATGGTTCAAAACATCTGTACTTATCATCTACCGGAGTCAATTTGAGGTCATGGTGCTACTTGTGACCCACTAAGGTCAATTCGAGATCGTGGGACACTTTTTCTTTATATATAATTAATTATATAATTATATATATAAAACTTTTTTATATTAAAAGAATGTTCTTATAAAAAGATTTACTGTTATTAGTTGGAAGGGATCGGAATGATACAAGTTCTACGGTACCTTTGCGCACAAGTGGAAATGATTATAATCTTGTATATCTGCCTGAATGGTGTTTATTAAAAGGGATACCATGAGGTGCTATGAGAAAATCGTAGATGACTGGAGGAAATCCAAGTCTCATCATTTCAATCAAAAACATGCATTTAAATGGGAACGGAGCTCCTGCTCTTGCCTCGAATCTTCATGTGGCTCTCGATTTATGTGAGAAGAGAGCGAGGAAGATGTTTAAATTAATGGGAAAAGTTGTGCTAATAATGTGTTGCCGTTTCAAGTGTTTATACTTGTACTTCTGTGAAAATCTCATTCCTCATATTTGTCTCGCTATTTCTTTGCCTGCTTTACAGCTCACTTCATACGTTATTAGTTAGGACGTACGTTTGTGCTTCAGTGGAAAACTTGCAGGTGATTCAAGTCATTTCTTCCTTGCTCCCTCCTGGACTTGACTCCTCACACGGTCCAATTTCGAAGTCTCGTGCAATGAAATTCAACTGGAAAAAGTCACTTTCTCTTTTCTTGGCTTTTTTGAGTGTGCATTTATGAAAGCACGGAAGAGAGTAGAACTGTTTGTTGCTAGTGTGTGTCGATAGGGAAAGAGGAACCAGTTGAGAAGTGTAAAGTGGGAGCTTTCACAAAACATTTTCCTAGGATTGTATTTCAAGTCCTCTTCGAACTCGTGCTGTCCACTTATTTTCCAACAGTGACAATTGTTTCTACAGGAAAGAGCCAAGCCAGTCATTAGGTGGGGAGTATTTTTTATATGCATACATATATATGTAGATATGTATGTATGTGTATCCCGTTACTGTAAGTTATGCGCGTGGTTACTTTTTTGTACTTTTTATACAACTACAACAACTGCACTTCACTGGCTTTGGTTTTATTGGTCTTGTGGAAGAGCATAGGGGAAATGAATAGTTGATGATAACAGTGTTGGAAGTCTTTTCAAATGATATCCTTCCTTTTATTCGACTATGATAAAAGTATTTACGTGGGGAGCTGAGCAGAGGAGCAATAGTCCAGTATTTTTAATTGGATTTCAAAGAAGGACTTACGTGTCTGGATGATTTGTTTCCATGGGTATCGTATAAGTAATTACTTGTTTCTCATAATATATATTATTCGCCAGCTCTCCCCATGAGAGACCCTTTCGTCAAAGCATTTTCTCCGCATGGACACAAATGTTTCCACAAATTCTCCTTCACTTGGATACGTCTGTCCTTAGGTGCACACATCACCCTCGCTGTAACATACTCTCTTACAAGAACAACTACTTGATGAAGTGCACGTACGCTATTGCAGACCCGTGCTTAAAAGAGCATTTTCTCTTTCAGGACAAAATGTAATTAGTTATGTGCGACTACTTCCTCGCTAAAAACAATAATTGCAATGTTTTACTTTTAAGAGCATGTCATGTGAAGTGAAACTTTGAGTCAAATAGGGATGCTTTTATAACGAGAGAGTGAAATATAGGTTGTTATGAGAGATATAGAGAAGTGTTGTGGTGCTGTGAGAGAATGGAAGCGGGATCTAATATGAGGATTGGAGGTGTTAAGGAAGGAGGCTGTGGGAAGTTAATTGGAGCGCTTCCATTGGACACGGTGAGGACGCAGGTAAGAGAAGTTGGAAGAGATAATGAAGATGAATGTGCCAAGGTTCAAGTGTTCTCTGTTCCTTCAGAATGGATGACATGTGTTGTAGGGAGCTGTGAAGAGTGCTCACTCTGTCAGGGAATGATTGATGGAGGGAGAACTCACGTCATTCTTCCATCACACAGTCTCCATCCACTCTCCCATGCATTCAGTTAGACTTACTATTATCATTATTCTTATTGCTGACATAACAGTAGTCTTCCCTGTGGAGCAGTATGCAATGTATTTCCACATATTTATTAACATTTGTCTAGGAGTCTGTGTAGAAGGAAGAATACATCTTCCTATTGATGACACCGCAGATTTGCAGGTGCACTTGAGAATACCCAACAAACTCTCAATTCACAAAGGCAATGTCAGGGAAAGTCATATTGTCATGTGAGACATGTTGCCTTCTACCAGGCCAACTCTATTTTTTACCATTGAAAATTGCCCTTGAAACTGTATATTTATATGCTACACTGAAAGTGCATCCAGAACAAATAATAGGACTTGCCCGTTCCCTCGATTGAGAGGACGCGGCAGTTGACATGTATTTGTAGTAGGGATGACAAACATCGCCACTTTACTTATATCGGGTTTCTCGGTCTTGCCAAACCTACCAAGTTTCCTTATTCTTTGTTTGTACAGTAGTCGGCGATTTTTTTTCATTTCAATCGATAATTCTTACATTTTCACGAATTGCATTCACTACGTGTTCACTAACTGTTCGAATTTATAGTCCAAACTGATGTGAACATTTTCCCTCATTTTTATTTTCCCCCACAGTTGAAACAGTTTCAACTTGTCGGGAAGTGAACATGGAATTGTGAAACTATAAAGTGAGTGGAATTTAATTATTACAGTTATGTCCCACTTTATTTAGAATGAAATAATTAATCTGCTAAATATTGAACGATGTCATTATTAATACATTCTTTCAATTCAAATTCCACCATTGCGGAAATTATTTCATGATCAACTTTACAGTTATCATGGAGAAAAATGTCGCAAAGACTTATGACCCGATTACTAGTGCACTATGACGCAAACTATAAATGCGTGAAATAATTCTGTCATTAAAATTTCAGGAAAAATAAAGTTAAATAATCAGGAAATGGTATATCTGCTGGACAACACACGAGGCTTTAGTAGTAATAATTGAAAATCAAAAATTATTAAAACAGAACATGTATAGTTTCTCAAAAGTAACTCGCCGTGAGCAAATTCAGACAGCATTAGAAATGTTTTTCTACAACTCTGATAACTAAATTAACTACTGGGGTAATACAGTTGAAAGTTATAATCACTAACGCTAACTGATTAAAAATTATTTAGGAGCCCAAAAGAATAACACCACTTTTAGTAATGTCAACATTACAAAAACCCTCATTATCGTCTTCTTCAAAATAACGTTGTGTTAAAGAACCGTAACAAAGCAGTAAAAGATATATTATTCCAAAAATGATCGAGTTTACTTGTTTCCAGAATGATATATGCAGAATATTCTTCAAAAAATTTCCTAACAAAGCTCTTCGGCCCATCTTTTCTGAATATTCACTGTAATACTGTAATCTACTTCTTTGAACACTTTGTACATTTGAGTTGTGCAAAGTATAAATCTGTTGATTTGGTTCTATTCTCTTTATTTACTACTGTTACTTTATTTAAACTAAAGTAACTCGAATCTAAACTTCAACGTATTTTTACTGCAGTTTTAAGAGTACGAGTTGAAGTAAAGCACGCAAATTTATTAGTCCTTAATCTTTATAACTTTTTGTTCTACTCCCGCTCAAAATCCAATTTTAAATTTACACTTTGAATTATACAAACATTTGTTCATTAAAACTGTATTCTGTTAACTAAGTTTATTGTGCGATACACCGATTTCTCGACAAAATTTAGGATGATTAGCGCTCTCCTGTGAGCTCGGCGTTTTATGGTGTGATTCAGCTGATTCTTATGTCTATATTTCCACGACATTTTGTTTTTACCAATGTTTGACCAATGAAGCTTAATATTGTCATTGATTCGGGGCATCGTGATTAAATATTAAATGAAAACTAACCAGCCACGGAACGAGATTTAAAATAATGATGAGAATAATTTTAGCATAATGAAGCGAGACACGCGTACAGCTACAATTAATGAAATGCCAGGTATGCAATTATGAAGATATTTGCATTAGTTGAAACAAAACATGCATCGAATTCATAGCACAAGGAGATTAACATTGCTGAAAAAATAATAGATAGCGTCGAGGCGGAAAGCATCCCCAAAAATGATTGAATATGCCCAAAATGCCTGCCCTGCACGATTATGCCAAAAAATGCGGAAATCGCCATAGATGCCGAAAATACCACGGCATATTCAATTGGCCAACCCTGCATGTGGCCAAGCAAATGTATTTACTATACTAATTACATGGTTTCATAGGTGTATGGTGCAAGGTGCTTTGAGCATTACATTCAATTGCATATAAAAAATGTGACAAGATTAGGGATTGAAGACGTGAACACTTTAGACTTTAGAGTACGGATGGTGGGAAGGAATGGGCTGAAACTTTGTTTTGAATTGCAGTTTGTAGAGCGATTGGAATTCCGTGTCGTGTGGTGACCAACTTTGAGTCAGCTCATGATGCAAATGAAACGTTAACGATCGACAGATACTACGATGACTCGAACAAGGAGCTCAATGACGACCCCTTCAACCCAGGCAAGAAGGACTCGATCTGGAACTTTCATGTGTGGAATGACGTGTGGATGGCCAGACCTGATTTAGAGGTGGGTGGGACGAAAGGTTACGGCGGCTGGCAAGCCATTGACGCCACTCCTCAGGAAACTAGCGAAGGTAATTAATTCTGTTCCATCAGCCCTATTATCTCCATGACTATGTGCAGTAGGTACACATCAGTAGGTACAGCATGCTTTTAATGGCTAATATTATTACTATTATTATTATCTCATAATCATTGCATATCTAATTGTAAGTTGAAGAAAAAGTGCGTGAGGATGACCAGGGACAATGTGGAAGTGTGAATGAAGTTGTGAGAGAGTTGGAGCTGTTAGGGAAGTGGAACAATTAATTTGGATAGTTATGCGGAATGTTGTGTGTGGCATTGGCAGGTGTGTTTCAATGTGGACCAGCGTCCTTGGAAGCCGTGAGGAAAGGACAGCTGGGTATGGCCTTCGATGTCTCCTTCATCCTGGCTGAGGTGAACGCAGACTTAGTGCACTGGAAGAAGGACCGCGAGGCGAGCAGAGGTTGGCGTCGAATGAATGCGGACAAATTCTCGTGAGTCCTTCACTACTTCGTCTACAGATATACGCTGGTATCCTTATAAGGACCAACATGTCACTCTTACACAATCAAAAATTATATTGTGGTTAATTTTCCAAAAACTTGTTTCCCCTTGACGAAAATCCCTTCGCACTAAAGTTTCTTATATAATATTAATTATAAATGCAAGTCCAGCAAAGGTGGGCACCTCGCCTGAAACTAGGCCTTGTAAATAGGCAACTAGGAAGGAAGGAAAGCAAAACGGATAGGTTTTTAGGAAAGGAACTAGGAAGGTCGTAGAATTTATGCCAAAACTAGGAAATAGAATAGGAAGGCTGAGAATATGTAAAATAATAGGCAAGTTCATAGGAAGGGTGAGGGAATTGGAAGAATCCTAGCAAGGACTACCGGGAAGACATATTTGATGCCAACCAGCGGCAAGAGATGAAACTGGTTTGTACGATTTCTGCTAGTTATTTGTATTGGACCGTATAACGTTGAATAAACGACATAGTCAAAAACAAACTGTGAAAAAATTCCACCCATATGGACCCCACTAATAGTTAGACGTCTAGATTCCGTGTTTCCGTAGATTTCATGGTGTTCTGTGAACAGGGTTTATTTTTAGTACATTAATATTCTGAATGCTGCTAACGTTAAAATATATCTTCCAGAAAATCAATCCAAACTTGGAACTTATCATCTGTTCGTCTAACAATATACATTTTAAATGATGACAATTATCATATTTACCCGCTTATGTTAATGTATATTGTTTATTGTAACTAGGCATTTTAGGCCCTACTAGGCAATTTAATAATCTGACAAGGAAATAGGAAGGGCAATTATATGCCCATTTTTAGGAAAAAGGAAATCAGCAAAAGTCCGGTTTAGGAAGGGTATTAGGAAGGACAATCGAGATTACATTGTAGAGGTAAGGTTTCAGGCGAGGAAAACCAGTTGCCCACCTTTGAAGTCCAGCATTTTCTCTTCATACTGTTTTTCATCTCTTCGCTTATTTTTAAACACCTCTTTAAACGTAAAAATTTGGCACATCCAGCGCTGTCCTGCGGGAAAACTCGAAACCCGAACTTACGTACTATCACCAACTGACTATGTACCAGAGCTTCTGCCCGGGACGGGGACGGGACGTCGGGACACTGGACGGACCGGGACGGGACGTCCCCGGGGACAAAATAATTGTCCCCATGTCGTAATCGGGACGGGACGGGGACAAAAAAATTGTCCCAATTATATTCGGGACGGGACGGGGACAAAAAAAATTGTCCCCATTATATCAGGGACGGGACGGGGACAAAACAAATTGTCCCCACTATATTCGGGACGGGGACAAAAACAATTGTTCCCATTATATTCGCGACATGCTTTTTGGTCGTGTATATAACGTGACGCAAGCATAGCAGAACAAGGATAGCGTTTCAGTATTAATGCTCATGAGTAAACTATTCTGTGAACACTATTTCACCGAATGTAAGACATTCAATTTTAGGTTGTAGAAAATGAGGCTTGTTGCTCAAAAAATTCAGGAAGAATCTTGAAGCCACGATTCTATAAATGTGTTTTTATGTGTTTGGTATAAATATTGTTTGTACGAAATTTTCCTCATGTTCGGATTTTCGGTATGAGAATGTCGACAACTGTTTTCAGTAATTATCGGGACGGTACAGGAATTTTGTTCACATGCCACGATTTTCAGGACCGGGGACAATATTTTTTTTAAATTTTGGGGACGAGACGGGGACAACGTTTTTTAAAAATTTTGGGGACGGGACGGGGACAAGATTTTTGTCCCCATGTCCCGACTTTCGGGACGGGACCGGGGACAAGGTTTTTAAAAATTTTTGGGGACGGGACGGGGACATGGTTTTTGTCCCCGTGTCCCGATTGACGGGACGGGACTGGGGACAAACGTTTTTAAAAAATATCGGGACGGGACGGGACGGGGACGGGACAATAATTTTGTCCCCAATAGAAGCTCTGCTATGTACCGCTCAAACGTTGAATTTCCAGCTCACTCAATTTAATTACTTTTAACCAGGGACGGGATATCGGAAAAATACGGATTTAAATGTGGATTCGAATACTTAATAATTTCGATTTCAATTTGAATTATTTTTTTAAATACTTACAAATTTGAATTCCGATACGGATTCCAATATATTTGAATATTTCCTGAATTTGGATTCCGATTCAAATACTTTTCGGATATTCTTACAAAAAATGGGAATTTATTCAAAAGCACAATTTAACCTCAAAACTATAAGCGATACATAACACATTAAGTGTTTTCAAGACAAAATTACCACGCAAATCATTTATTATAAACTGTGACTTAAAATTATTAATAATTCTACATTCGATTTAAAACTTCCAAATGTGAGGTTAGATAAGATATTTTAAATCAGGGACGGGATATCGGAAAAATACGGATTTAAATTCGGATTCGAATACTTTCTAGTTTCGATTTCAATTTTAATTATTTTTTATAATACTTAAAAATTTGAATTCCGATACGGATTCCAATATATTTGAATACTTGCTGAATTTGAATTCCGATTCCAATACTTTTCGGATATTCGTACAAAAAATGGGAATTTATTCAAAAGAACAATTTAATCGCAAAAAAATAAGCGATACATAACACATTAAGCGTTTTTGCATCTATACATTACCACGCAATCATTTAATATAAATTTAAGCGCAGAAAACACACGCTCAACTGAAATTTCAGTAACTAGAAAAGCAAGGATTGATCCAATAACATTTTTAAAAAATTCTTAGTAATCTGTTAACCTGTGTAACTACTTTTCCGGCTAGTTTCTTCTGACAGTATATATTTGCAAATCGATTTGTTTGATAACACATAATCGTAACTAAAATGCACTTCAACGGAATTAGTTTTACGAATCCCCATGATGAGAACAACATTTAAGAAAGAAGAAACTTGATTCACTTAATTGTCCTGTAAGACCGACACCATGCGGCTATCTCATCCTATTTGTATTAATTTTTACAAAACGGGCTATAAATCACTACCCATTACCAACCATACACTTTTCGTTTACTAAACGTTCGTTACTTGCCCTTTGGGTTTTATAATTGTATGTGTGCGGCTTTCCAAAAATGCTTCCTATGAACATTTTCTCGCACGTGACAGTATAAAACCCAATGAAATCGAGACTTTATTGGAATCGGAATTCGTTAAAAAATATTCGAATACCGATTCGAATACCCTTGTTTTTATTCTAATCCAATTTCGGATACAAATACCTTGGTGAATTGTTTTCCGATTCTAATATCGATTCGGATACCCGAATTTTTTGAATATAATTCCGATTCTAATTCCGATTCGAATTCGAATTCCCGTCCCTGTTTTAAATACAAGAATAAATCTTGCTATGAAAATTAGGGAGCCTAGTATTTATCTCGTCAGGATCTGGCGGGTCTGGAAAAAGTTCCAAATACCCGACTAACCATAATTGGTACTTCCCCGACTCAAACACGAAATTTGCCGACTACCAATTTCAAAATTTTTCCGACTTCGTCGAATTTTCCCTGCGACCCCACCAGGGTAAATTCCAAAAAAAGTCCGACTTCGTCGAGTTTTCCCTTCGGCCCGGCCCGCCAGATTTCCAAACAATTTCCGACTTCGTCGAGTTTTCCCTGCGACCCCACCAGGGTAAATTCCAAAAAAAGTCCGACTTCGTCGAGTTTTCCCTTCGGCCCGGCCCGCCAGATTTCCAAAAAAAGTCCGACTTCGTCGAGTTTTCCCTGCGACCCCACCAGGGTAAATTCCAAAAAAAAGTCCGACTTCGTCGAGTTTTCCCTGCGACCCCACCAGGGTAAATTCCAAAAAAATTCCGACTTCGTCGAATTTTCCCTGCGACCCCACCAGGGTAAATTCCAAAAAAAGTCCGACTTCGTCGAGTTTTCCCTGCGACCCCACCAGGGTAAATTCCAAAAAAAAAGTCCGACTTCGTCGAGTTTTCCCTGCTACCCGGCCCGCCAGATTTCCAAAAAAATTCCGACTTCGTCGAGTTTTCCCGGCAACCCCGCCAGGGAAAATTCCAACAAAAACTGACTTCATCGTGTTTTCCCGACGACCCCGTTAGCCACATTTTCCGACTGCGTCGATTTTTCCCGGCGAACCCAACAGCCAAATTTCAAAAAATTTGCCTACTTCCCCGATATCTAAAATCTCCGACTTTGACGGGTCACTTCCCCGACTAACCGGGTTCGCAGGTTAGGGAACTTTTTCTAGACCCGGATCTGGCAGATTTATATAATAATGGCCTGACCGTACTATATTTTGACACCCCCCATACGGCGACTCCTTTTGGTATATTGAGACCCCCCTGTGGACAGCCTCGGTTTCGGCGTATGAATGAAATCGATACTTTATTGGAATCGGAATTCATAAAAAAATATTCGAATACCGATTCGAATACCCTGCTTTTATTCTAATCCGATTTTGGATACAAATACCTTTGTGAATATTTTTCCGATTCCAATATCGATACGGATACCCTAACTTTTTGAATATAATTCCGATTCTAATTCCGATTCGAATTCGAATTCCCGTCCCTGCTTTTAACATGGCTGCATCTTTCTGGAATCAATGAAAGTACAGTCTTGATGAAAGCAAATATGTGATAAAAAAGTGGATTTAAATAAAACACGAGGTAATTACACTGATTCTAAAATTATGACTTGTGGAAAAAATGCAGTGCAATGGAACACCTGTTCGTTTCATGGGCGAGCTCCTGAATTTAGCAAAAGGTAGGGAGGGAGTGCAATTATTTCCGTAAAATTGGAGCAGCTGGTGCTTTGGGAAAGTCGTGATACCTAGACATATGAGCTCCATCTCATCTTCTTTGCTTGAGCTAGTGCCTGCCATTGATTTTTCCATAATTCTCTTTCACGTCTGACTTCTTTTAAAATACGTTCCATTTGCTTATCGCTGCTACGGCATTTGTTTCGGGAGATATTCACGAGGAACAACCGTCTTGGCACCTGGTGCATTGAGTTGTCCAAGCAGCAGCTTAACTGCTCATGAGGATAGGGAAGGTATATATGCATGTAATGTAAATATGTATGTATACAAATACAGATAATTAATTAGTAGGTAAGTAATGTAGTTAATGTAAAGTGTTTTTTTTGCTTCTAGAATCGGCCGAATGATCCTGACAAAGCAGCCCAACGTTTTTGACCCAACTGGGGACAGTGATCGTGTGGATGTTCTGCAGGATTATAAGGCCAAAGAAGGTGAGGCCTCCCCAAAGAAAGAAATGAGTATTTAGATTTGTTCACTTTCTGTAGACCGGTTCTGTTTTTATAACGGTTCACCCTGTAGTGACCCTTCCCTTGTAATGTCGCACTGACATTCTCCCGAGAATTTAAATTTACGTACAGTATAAATGATATCCCTCTATGAATACCACAACCAGAAAAAGAATCCTGGTGTGGGAATATTGTTATAAGAGGAGATGACTGTATTATGAAAGGCAAAGGACTTTTCGAATAGGGAAAGTTAATAGCCTTTGCTCAGGCACGCCAAAAAGCAGCTGGTAAGTCAAGCAAGCGAAAGAAATGACGGAAAATGCTTCCATGTCGAAAAGTGTAACTTCTTTCATACCTGAACGATATGCAGTACACCCTCATTATACGAGCATCCTTGAAGTACACTCTTGCAAGTATTTGCATGTTAAAGGAGAAAAATTAGGTGAGTCTGAAACGGGGGTGTGTGGTAATACGTCTGCCCTTGCGGGCACATTGCTCATATAAGTAGGTTTCTTATGGAGCAAGAGTACTTTGAAGCGAGGTGAAGGGACCCGAGCAATCAGAATCAGAGAGTGAGGCAAGGTACATATATGTATGTGCAGTGACGGAGAGGATTCACAACATAGACTCCAGATGGACTCAGATGGACTCAGATGGACTCAGATGGACTCAGATGGACTGGGGGAACGGAAGAATGAAGTGTAGAGGAGATTTTTTGGATCCCAAATCTGCACCCGAGTGGCAAAGAGTGAGCAATTAATGATGGAGAGAGAAAGGAATGTGTGCATGTAGAAGGGAGTCCTTTGGGCTTTCCATTCCCGATTTCGCCTTTTCTAAATCGCCCCGTGTCCAATTAAACCAGTCTTTGTACGCAATGGACGTTGAAGCATCGCGGTAATTAGACGTTATTCGAGGAAACGCTTGAACGCCTCTCTTTCTTCTATTCGTCGCCGTAAATGCCAAGTCCAACTTCCATCTACACTGAATTGAAGTCAATTTTACCAACTCATTACTTGTCATCCCTTCCTTCTGCTATTATTATGTTGTCAAACAATATGTAATTATTACTTGGAGTTAGAGCATACACTTGCTTATTATGGACGACACGTGTAGCAGACAATCAAGATTATCTCTCCGTTCGGCTATAAGAACTAAGAATAAGAGGCGGTGGGGAATGATTGGAAGCCACCAAAGTGGGATGAGATTGAAAAAGTGAAATGATTAAGTTAAGGTTAAGTGATTAACTATTGAGTTAAATTTTTGGATTGGTTCTCTAGGAACCCGAGCCGAGCGTCTTGCATTATACACTGCTGCGGCTGGAAATACACAAATTGCGGACTTCTACGGACGCTCAACTAGTGACAAGAAAGGCGACGTGGAGTTCTCTTTGTTGGACTTGGACAAGATCCCCGTGGGCGACCCTTTTGACATAGTCGTCACTCTGCAGGTGAGGCATCTCGTCCTTGTGTGTACCTCCTTGGTTGCACTTAATGTCTGCACCCCTCTCTACATGTCAATTTGATAATGATAACACGTAAAGCATTTGCTCTTCTCCTTTCAAATGTTTAGAACAAATCCAAGGAAACCCGGACAGTGCAAGCAAACATACGACTTAACAGTATGTATTACACCGGACTCAAAGCAAAGGAGGTGAAGGACGCGAGTGGAAAGTTCGTTCTCAGATCTGAAGCCAGTAAGTTATCATTTAAAAATATTGGAGGAGTTGGTTTAATTAATATCGTTGTAACCACTATTACAATTAATATTATTGTATTTCACAATGGTAATTTAATTCAACAGAGGAAGAGCTAAAGATGACGGTTCGTCCGGAAGAGTATATGAAGAGGCTGGTTGAGTATGGAATCATGAAAGTGTCGGTAATTTGTGTTGTGGACGAGACCACTCAGGCCTGGTTAGCTGAGGATGACTTTCAGATTCAAAAGCCGTGCCTTCAACTTGATGTAGGTCCGATGTCTTTAAAAAATATATATGATTTTTCCAATAGTTGCATTGATTGCACGTGTGGAACACCAATTGAAACATTTCAGGTGAAAGGGGAATTGAAGATTCATCAGCCGGCAAGTGTCAAGATCAGCTTTGAAAACCCGCTAGACAAGATACTTACGAATTGCTCCATCAACTATGAGGGACCAGGATTGGTGCGAACCAAGACAGTGCCACAGCCGTGAGTTGAAATATGCTAATCTGGTCATTCTTACACTTAATCCCTCAAAAACGATTTTGACTTTTTTCTAGGAACGCCAAAGCGCTCGAGGAATTTCACTACGAGTACAATTTTGTGCCCAAGTCCATCGGCAACCAAAGAATTGTCATTTCTTTCACTTCCAAGGAACTCACGGATATCATTGGCTCTGCCGTCGTCGATATTGTTGCTTAATTTTTACCTGTCAATCATCAACTTTCATTTGGTTGATCTTGTCAACGACACTCCAAGATTTTATTTTAAAATTTTCCATTTTTTCACATTTAAACAATCTGCAAGTAACCGTCGGCACTCTTGGGGTGATTATTTGAATTGAAATTTGTTTGCACAAACAAAACTACTGAGTTAATAAATCATATGCACATCTTTCCCATGACATATGCTCAGAGATGCTCATAATTTCTCATGCAGTACACCCACACCCCTTAAATCGTTCACACGACCAAGGCTGGGCGCATACCCTACACTTACATATGCCTACAAGTAGGTAAAATGGAAGGTTATGCTCAAATTTTCAAATATTTTGTAGGCAATTTTATGTAGGCTGCGCATTCCGAGGAAACAATTCTGCAAATTCATGTATGCTGAGATCATATCAATCAGTATGCAGTCACAGAACAAAAGGTAGGTACTTAAGCACGAAAACAAAGTTATGTACATATGTTCGAACCTTTGGTATTCCAAAGCGCTGAATAAAAGCCCCATTTAGATTATCCTTCACATATATTTTTTTACTTTTGTTTGCTTGCTGCAGTGCAAACGGTTTCAATTCGTTTGCATTGAAGCAAGTAAGTCTTGATCCCCTCCGAAATAATATGCTATCGTGAAAAGTGAAAAGTTGATTCAACATGAAAATCAGTGTGTAAATTTAGTCTACAGTCAAATTTCCGTAAATAAAATCTTCGAAATAATAGAGGATCTTAAAATATATTGCTCTGTCGATGACATTATTTCTTCACTATTCAATACTGAAATGAATGAATATTGAATCAAGCAACAGAAGTTGCTTTTTAATTAGTAGCACACAAAAAATTGCTGAAATAATATCTGAAACTTTCGGAAGCAAATTTTAATAAGGTGGCTTGAACTTTCGTTGCCAACTCTGTATTGTTTATTTTTAAAGTAAGTGCATTGTAAATAACTTAAATAACAAAGATGTACGTCGGCTGTAGGTAGGCACACATCTCGGGAGTGATGTATGTCGTTTCTAGGTAGGGACAAATTTCGGGAGTAATCCATGTAGGCTAAAATGTAGGCTCTATGAAATAATCTAAAAATATGTAGGATTTAAGGTATGCGAATATATTGCCCAGCTTTGTCACAAGACACTTACAAATGCTCAACGAACTCTTCAATCGTCAAACACAATCGAATTGAAGTAATTATTATTATTGACTACGACTACCCAAGCAACTTAATGGCTTCTCGATCGAGACAACTATTTATGCCACAAACCCGTCTTGGTCTGTCAACAATTTCTAAAGATACAAGATTTACTGATACCACAAGTCTTACAGCTAATTGCAAATCTTTCAATGCCCCAAGAAAATCCTGTATTGTGAATAAGAAATACTAACAATAAGTTTAGAAGAGACGCTGGTACAAGTGGAGTCCTCGTGCGATGCTGTTGTAAATATAAATTGTACTGAGGTTATTTTGATGCATGGATCCACAGATGGCCTGTAATAGTAACGGAGTTGTTGTAAAGATGGCGTCAAAGTAACGGATGTTCATGGTAGCTTACAATTAGTTTTCTTACTCACTGACAATGAGGCTTTGGCCAATAGTGATGGCAATTGTTGACGAAGCTGATGTTGATGCGACTATTGCCAAAGTTCCTAGTTTCATTTTTTTTTCTTTGAATTTTCCTTGTTTTAGACAAACAGATTGCTTAATTTTGAACACGTTACAGGCGAGGAGCCCGTTGATTTGTAGATGTAAGGTGCTAGGGGAATGCATAGGAAGACTAAAATGAAAATGTCTTTTGAGGTGGAGAAAGGTGTGTAGAGACGAAGTAAGAAAGGAACTCGGTAATGTCGAACAACAGTGTTTATTGAAATATTCTCTTGCCAGAGTCGTATACAGAGGTAACTGACAAAATGATTATTGTTATTTTATTGATTTTGTGTAGTGTACGACGGAGTAACAAATCAGTGAAAAATAAATGTGAGGAAATGAGAGTCACGTGACAAGTACAAGCTTTCCCAGAAAATGTCAATGAAAGTATAAGAAAGACACAAGTCCACCCGCGGTAAGCTTAAGCAAAGAAATTAAACAATCAGGGCAAACTTGATATCAGTCTGGGAGCCTCGAGCCTCACAAGTCATCCTAATGAGATCACTTCCGCATTCCTATTTTCATCTCCAATAACGCCCATCCCCTTTTCTTGCCTTCTCTTGTACTCAAACTCTTCCTCTATAATATCTCACGAAAATGTCTCCACCAGAAATGATAATATCACAATTTTAAATGTGGATGCTATGCCGCTATGTAATAGCTCATGTTTTCCTCACTGCCGAATTCTCATCTGTAATTCGTCTTTTAGACTTCGTCTACCCTACTCCATTGAGTTTTCATATGGTTTACCTCGGAATTCACGTAACTTTTAATTGTCAATGGATGGAGAAATGTGTGCTTTTATCCTCCTCTCTTTATCTAGATCTAACTAGCCACAGAAATGAGTCTACTGAATAATCCTGTCATACTACAGTAGAAACTTTTTGTAACGTTCTTCAAGGGATACTAAGATCCCACTGTTCTTATATCCATACTGTATTAAAGGGATGTCGTTATTTAAAGTGTATTTACAGTCAGATTTATATTACATTTGTCAAGGACACATTGAAGAAACTTATGTATATAACGAGGGTCACTTTAGAGCGCCCGTTATATATATAATTATAGAGGATCTACTGTAATAGGACGGACCAGTTGTTTGCACTCATTCATTGTCAGTACTGGTTGTAGGGAGTTTCCAAAAACCATTTCAAAAAAGGTCCGACGAGATGAATTTTTCCTGCCTTTTAAAATCGTAAAAATTGACTTGGAAGTATTGGCATGAGAATGATGATGAGAAATAGTGTGAAGATGGTACGAGCCGGAGAGTTTGAAGAAGACGGGAATAGTAAAAGGAAGCGTTGAGGAAAATAGAAACGCTGGAAGGTGACTTATTGAGGGGTCGGGGCAAGTGGAGTATTGCGACTATTTGCAGTGCGAGAGGTAAAAAAGTCCCTCCAATGACAGATACAGTGACGAAGTGACGATGAAGATCCCAATTTTTCCGAGATGGGAAGTTTTTGTGAGGTGAGAATTGATGGGAGAATGGGAGATGGAAGGAAGTTGTATTCTCCATCGACACTTAGTATAAGAAGGGGGTGAGGGTGAAAGAGAGAGGGAGAGGGAGGGAGGGAGAGAGGGGTAGTAATATTATTGTGATGGAACTCTATATGTATTTGCTTTTGAACTACGACAATTGCTATTTCATTAGATATTACAGTGATCACTCCAGTTTTATCGCACCCCATATCCACATAATAATTATATTTCTTGTCGTTATAATAATATATGTATGTATGTTTATGTATTTTCCATTTTCGACCAAGCCTACGGTAAAAGTAAGACAATTTGTTGATTGAATTTAGCTTAAGAGTACAGAGAGCTTATTGAGAGTCAGATCATTCACTCAGAAGTCAAGTACTTAGGAGATACGCCACAATCGCTCTGTCAAACGCCCCAATTACTATATGGCTAATTGTAACAACTTGTTTTTTTTGCCGTGGCAATTATATTCACGACGCTTTGAATTTATGTGCGACTTACTCCGAGTCATTGCATTCATACACGCTCCGTTAAATGTTCACTCGACAGCAATATTGATTAGAAATACGAGCTGATGGATGACTGACGAGCGCGTGACTAAACAGATGTCGGGGTGAGGGGATGAGGAACTGCAACAGACGCCAACTGTGGACTGCAATGGCCGGAGTTGGCGGAGCGGAGCAGTTGGCTGGTTTTGCGGAGGATTTCTACTCAGGAACTCAGGAACTCAGGAACTCAGGAACTCAGGAAGCAGAGCACTCACAGAACAGAGCTCGTATCACATTCTGCTCAGTCTGCGTCTGCAGGCTGGTCAATGAAATTGTCTACGTAGACTGGAGTTGCTTTTTCGAGTAAATAACAACGTTTCCGCACCTTAACCGTTAACGTTTAGAAAAATGTTCCCACTGGGCTTACTTAAGTGGCCTTAAGTAATTTATTATAATTTTAAAACTCGCATACATTTCTCTCGCATTTTGTTCCTAAGGATTAAATAGTTTATGTTTACTTGATGATTGGCGGGTTGTAACTTGTTGCATATGGCAATTTCCCATCTTATCTTCCAACCATCTCCTCCTCCTTCGTCTTCTCCAGTCCAGTCTTCCTCCTACACACGGCAGCTCTCAACTCACTTCTTCTCTATCCACTCTACTTTAAATAACCTATTTATTTACTTATTTTATGTTTTTATTCTTAGTGTACATAGTTTCGTAGTTTCAGGATGAATCCTTTCACGCCCATACCTGAAAAAATCCCAAACGTGTCATCCATCCTTCCCAAGTGAATTTGCTAAGATTTTATAAGGACGTCAAATTATTTCAATGTATTGTTTATTTATGGGACTCACTCTGAGCGTGGAGTCCCAACTGGCCGTACAAAAAGCGGTTCCGTCGGGTGAGACTTTGAGACTTGAGACCCTGTTGTCATGTCCGTAGAGTATTGATATCCGATGACATTTCAGACTATCCCACACATTCACAGTGTAGTCGGAGTATCCGGCGAAGAGAAGTCGCCCGCTATGCGAGAAATCCACGGAATTCACGCCGAAGATTATCGACTCTTTTGAGTAAACTGCTATTTCACGGTCCGCCCTCAAGTCGTACAGTCGACACTGCATCCCCACAAATCATATTACTTCACTCATTCATCCCACCACACTTCTAAGCCTTCAAGTAACAACGGGTCGAAATTCACAGGTGAGCACGCATAAATACATACAGTATCCACTGTTTCTACAAAAGCACCCTTCAAATTACTACAATTACTATCCTCTCTTCTAATTTGAGCGAGTGGATAGTGATAGAGATAGTGATGGTCAGAAGCAAATATTCGCGCGCTCTAGACGCATCGACGACCATTGCATTGCGGAGCTAGCTATTGCGTGCAACTATTTACTGTCATCCCTAATTACATTCGCCTTGCTGAGCCAGCAATTGCTAGCTGTGCACTGCTCGTACTTATATAATCGAGTAGGATTAGGATAACGTCTGATTGCTACTAAAAACCATCCCCAGCAACATTCTCACATCACCACGTTCAAATCATCCCCGCTCAGTTGAAAGGTCGCTGCTAAGCACATCCCCGATACACTCCATTCGATGCTACAGTACAACCAAATGTACATGATTCCCCAGTCCCAAGTCCCAACACACTCAGACTGGAGCAAATGAAAGATTACAGTCCACCATAACTATCACAGCATTTCCAGTCTCAACACAGTGAGACTGGAAAGAATGACATTACAGTCCGCCATAACTATCACAGCATTTCCAGTCTCAACACAGTGAGACTGGAAAGAATGACATTACAGTCCGCCATAACTATCACAGCATTTCCAGTCTCAACACAGTGAGACTGGAAAGAATGACATTACAGTCCGCCATAACTATCACAGCATTTCCAGTCTCAACACAGTGAGACTGGAAAGAATGGCATTACAGTCCGCCATAACTATCACAGCATTTCCAGTCTCAACACAGTGAGACTGGAAAGAATGGCATTACAGTCCGCCATAACTATCACAGCATTTCCAGTCTCAACACAGTGAGACTGGAAATGCTGTGGTAGTTGCGGTGGACTGTAATCTTTCATTTGCTCCAGTCTGACTGAGTGTGTTGGGACTGGGGAATCATGTACATTTGGTTGTACTGTAGCATCAAGTGGAGTGTCTCGGGGATGTGCTTAGCAGCTACATTTCAACTGAGCGGGGATGATTTGAACGTGGGGATGTGAGGATGTTGCTGGGGATGTTTTTACCCATCACCGGATAACGCCAAATCAATTACAAAGGAACCTATTCAAATTACTGAGGAAAATTAAGGAAGCATTATTAATCCAACAATCCGGCAAGAATTTGATGAACGTCAATGATGGTTTTTCATTAGATGTTGCTTGGAAGCCTCTGATTCACAAAATTATAACTACTAATTTAAAAAAAATGTATTCAACGAAAATTATTATTTTAAAAAAATAGTATTTTTCTCAATTGTGCAAATTTATCTATCACTTGCTAGTTCGTGCCTGAGGATGACAGTCTGTTAGATGTCGAAAGCTTGCATTTAATTTAGCTTGTTTAATAAAGTTAACCATGTAAACCAAAGATGGAATCTACCACACTTTTTTTGCCTCATTTTCCCTTCTTTCTATTATGTATTTATCTGTTTTCACATTTGTATTTCCCACAGTCCATAAAAATAAGGTTAAACTACGGTCCAAAGAATTTTTCGAATCTAATCGTAACGTTTATGTATAGACTTGGAAATGCTGTGAATGCTGTATCGGCTACCGAGACTACTTCCAAGTGGAAATATAAAATACTCAAATGAGACGCAAAACACGATGTATTTCTCTACAAGAGCACCCCTAATAGAACCAATATTTGATTCGTATAGGGAGAAAATTCTAGTCCATATATAACTGGGACTGGGATAACTGGTCCAGATCATTTGAATGTTATAAGGTAGTTTCTTATAAAGTGTTTTTTACATATGAAGGGAAGTATTGAAATGAGGGAAGCTTTTTCAGTTTTAATTCTCTGGCTTATTCCCTTGTGCTTTGAAATGTTTTGATGTTGAAATTTGCATATTAGTCAGGATGATAGAGAAATGAAAGAATAGATATCATGGGGACAATTGGAATGTCATCTCAATCACTAAGCACTCCGAAGAGTACTTGGTGAAGGGAGAGTGGCTTTTGTTGGAACAAAGTGCAGGGAACAAGTTACTCAACTCCCACAACACGCCATTATTGCAGGGTCAATAGATGAAATCAGTTCCTTCCTTCCTTTGCTTTTGTCACAGCAACAACTTTACGAGTCACTTCCAAGGTCAATCCTCTCTCTTTCTAACTTCCCCACAATCCCCCATTCCGTTTCCCGCATCAATTTCTCACATAATGCTCAATGCAAAGAGCAGTAGCAAAGTAATAATAATTCTAACAACGAGAAGAGCCCGAGCAACTTATCCCAACACCACTGTTTATGCTTCAAGGCTGTGTAACTTGGAAAATTCGAAAATTCTAGCAAAGCGTAGAAGGAAATGGCAATACATTTGGGAATTGAGAGGGAGCCAGTGTTTAAATTATCTACAACATTTTAATGCCAAAACGTAAATAACACTGGAGATGCTGAAATTGGTGGAAATGCTCGAGCTACACTAAATGGAACGTGGTTTTTACTTGATTAAGAATATGCAAGCTTTGTTTCCACTGGAAACTGGCTTGCTCTGGAAAATATTGATGGAAATGCATGAAATAACTACAAGAACTGGCTGCGGCAAAAAATTCCGATTTACAATAAAAGAAACTTGAAATAAAAGAAGGTAAACCGTGCTGACCGAGGCGTCGTCAGATCCTGTGGCTATTGCATCTCCGCTGGGGTGGAATTTGACTGTGTTAATGTCACTGTCGTGACCATCAAAAGTTTGAACACACTGACCCGTCCTCATGTCCCAAATCAGAGCCTTTTTATCGCAGCCCTGGAAGAGAAGAACCTCAAATGAAAAAGTGGATTTATGGACGTAAGTAATTAAATAAGTTGACTTGAAGAGAAAAGAGCCAAGTGTTTGTGAAGAGAGCACTCACAGCTGATACGAAGGTGTTGCCATTCTCCTGAGGAGCCAAGTCCATTGACATAACGTCGCCACTGTGACCATGGAAGCTTTGTAATCTCGAACCAGACTCCACGTCCCATAACGCACATGTGCTATCACCACTACCACTCAAGATCTAGCACGGCCATCAATCATTTAAGTTTTAGCGTGAGAAACTTTAAGGAAACTTTGAGTTATAATTGTCCCACCGAGAACTCACCTGATAGTCTGAGTTAGGAAGGAATGTACAACAGGCAGTGTAAGAAGTGTGAGTACCCACAGGTTTTTTCCTTTGTGTTGCGTCGTCCTCCAGGGAAAGCGGGTACACCGTCACTTTGTTGTCCAAGCCACTGACAACCCAAAAATCACACCTCAACACCAAAGTCACCAATCAAAACCACTCTGTCAATTTTCAACCTTTATATCTTCTTCACATTAAGTGTCAATTGAGCTATGATATGATATTTACCCTACGGAAAAAAATCATACTTCGTGATCATCACAGCTACTTCCCCTATGCAGAAAATTCTAGAAACAATTTACTTTTTTTTAAGTCTTACTAAAATCACGAGTATATCTCCTTAAGGTTTTTCAGACTGAGCCAAAAACAAGTCCTTAGTCAACATGATTTAAAGTACGAAGAGGCACAACCGCAGCAAGGCTACTAATAAATTCTTCTACATTATTAATTATAGCATTTCCTCCTCTCATTTTCTCCCTAGAAATAGCGAATGACTGGGAGTCACCCTATTCATTCCGAAGTCGAATCTCTGCTTTGATAAACGCATGGTCTCAGGAATAATTACCTATTTGTATGAATTGTCGTCCTCATAAACATCAGTGTGACTGAACTTAATTGGAAAATAAAAATGAAAGTCAAATATTTGAGGGAGCAGTAATTAAATTGAAGAAGCAACTCTCATGTAAGAAACTTGATTAGCGTTCGTTCGCCGGAGGCAAAACAATTTCATAGCTACTGCTATGTTCTATTTCACAAGGAAGTGAGTAAAAATTGTGGACATGTTCGGATTTTCGGGTGAGCCAATAACTTACCCGCAAGCGATCACAGTTCCAGAAGGACCATAGGAGCAAGCCATGACCCAAGTGGTGGGCATCGCCAGTGCGTGCTCTTTATTGGTGGTGAAAGCATCCCAGATGATTACTTTACCGTCCTATTCACAGCAAACAATTCTCACTTACTTATTCCATTCTACTTTCTACTCATCACCAATAACGTAAATATTGATACATTTACACGTGTTCTAAAGATTGGATTTTCTACATTTACTCTTTTATATTTACTGCATACAATTTATTCACGTTTTAGAGGTTCGAGGAAATGCTGTCACAGTTGTAAAGATTCACGTTAATACTTTCCACAAACATTAAGAAATATTACGAGAATTTTGTTTCTCTTAGGTGCTCAGTTTCCTGGACATTAATGCTCCCCAACTTAAAATTCTTAAAGGGAAAGTCAAGTCTACACCAATAATTTTTTTCTCATTCCGTGTTGCTTTTTCCCAGAGTTTCGGTTAATGTGGCAATAACTGCCACTACACATATCATGGCTGAAACCGAACTTGTGACTTGTTATCATTTGCAATACTACAAAATGTTGAGCAGGAACAAAATGTAAACATTCAGTATTAGTAAAAGCGGAGATATTATTCCTCGTAAAAGCTTTCATCCAATCTGACGAACATTTTGGCATTGTAACGAAAGTGAACTGAAAATTTAATATGCAATAGATTTTATCTCTGAAGAATCTGAAGGAAGAGAGAGCTGAATCGTTCATATGGTCGTAAAATAATAGTAAATGGGAATCTCAAAGAGTAATCTCAGCTCTACAAATATTCATGCCTATTTTTGAGCATTGGCTAGCTAACTTGTTTGCTAATAAATTGAAGATTACCTGAGAGGAAGATACGAGGTGACGTTTGTCATGTGACCAATCCACGCACAGCACTTTTCCTTGGTGACCTTTCAGTACCCGTCGTGGCTTGATGGTCAACTGGCCCACATTTTCCAGTCGTTGAGCTACCGTTGACACTGGATAAAAATATGTTATTGTTGAGTATGTGGTCACTTTGCAATTGCTTGCCATTAGTCACAATTTTGCAGAAACACGTTTATTATCTAATAGGCAATATGTAACACCCAACTGGAATAAGCTAAGCAATATGTATGTCACCCAATATACTACCCAACTAGTGTATGTCATCCTATATGCAGGGATTGTAAAAATGAAAATGCCCTAGGTTATATTGCCCAGGTGAAAATACCCTTCCGATTACTTGTTTTCAAAATGCCCGGCATTTTGGATAGGAATTTTCAAACTCATTTTTCAAATTCCTTAATTCATTGCAAAAATACCACTTTAAAATTTTATTCTGGGACTATACCTGGGCGCACTCAGGAGGCATGAGGTCATGCCTCGCACTCACCTCGCACTCTATGCACTCACAATTTCCCGCGAGTGCGAGTGCCAATGTAACCGTTTTGCACTCAACTTAATGAGGCCGAGGTTCTTTCAGTAAAGTTAATGTTGAAGAGGCAGAGGCTGAGTGCATGGCATTACTTTCAGCACTCCGCTAAGCTGACGGATGTATTTTTCAAAATTTGGTATATAAGCATGTCAGCCAATGTGTGATGACCCTGCGTACTCATCGCCCCCATTGCATTATCATGAACAAGTGAGTTGTGTACACTTCTATCTACAACTAGGGTTTCCATAATTTCCAAAAAATTAGTTAAAACGGAAGAAAAGTAATCTGTTGTTCCCTGACTGTAAATTGTAGGGGTTTTATTGGGGTCATACATTTAGTAATATCCGACGTTAGGGAATGTTTCAGTAACTTAGTGTAGCCAGTCCTCTTATCTTATCATAGAGCATTTAAACAGGTGTGATAAAATATGTAAATTAACTTTTTTCGTTAAAACTATTTCAAGGGTTTTAAAAATATCAGTGCTGACCTAGGTGAACCCATTTGGGTACAATCGCCAAAAGCACACTAAAAAATTTGAAAACAGGTGGGCTGAGACTTGTGAGAGTTACAGGAAATTAAGTACAGAAAGGGAAAGTTCGACCGTAGTGGTACGCTAGAACACTGACTTTAGTTCATTTCTTTCAGAGGTCTCAGAGTTCCGACTTCTGACTTTTAATTTGGATATTTGCAAATTGGAATATTAAACTTTCCAGAAAAAATTAAGCCCCGTCAAAAACTA
The DNA here is from genome assembly GCA_947179485.1 of Allacma fusca. Classification (NCBI taxonomy): domain Eukaryota; kingdom Metazoa; phylum Arthropoda; class Collembola; order Symphypleona; family Sminthuridae; genus Allacma; species Allacma fusca. Next base: position 55,525,316 of record OX359248.1, on the reverse strand, counting down.
CAGTTGCTTTGACTAATTTGTATTCTTATGAAATCCAGACCGTTCGTGAAAGTGACAACATTTCATTTGTAATTTCCATTTCCCCGCATCTCGGAAGTGAATGTTGCACCGTATAACTAATTTATCTGACCTTGCTTCCTAATTTTACTAGTCATGCCAACTTTCTCATTCGCACTTGAAACTAACGGTCAGGTTTAATAAAAGTTAAAATTTCCCAAACTAGCTCTCCGTTCTTACGGATCGTACGAATAGTTCGGAACGTAGTGGCCTGCAGTTTACCTTTCCGAATACCCCACCAAAATTGCTGCAATGTAGCGTCAAACGATTTGTGAGACAAATAGTCTTGAAATAAATAATTGGTGATTTCCAAACGTGGTTTCTGTTCATGACCCCTTAGCCCGCCTAAATTGACCACGCCAAGGAAACATTTGCGAAATTCTAGAAATGTTCACAAAAGGGGGAATGAATCATTTAATGGTACTTCCTTGTATTAGCTTATTATTTATACCAAATTAATCACCGAACCATTTTCCTTTGAGGGTGGCTTGCACGTAGTTCATTTTACATTTACGCGAGTCAAGACAAAGGTATAGGAAGTCAAAGTCATCTAGACCATTTGCCTCTTCACGAACGATATTCTTTCAAAATCGTGCTACCAATGTTAATGACATACAAGCACGGACCTGGTTATGAGCGAGTACATAATTAAACCAGCTAGCTGTATGTACAATAAAACTTCCACGTGAAGGCCAATTTCCGAATTCTTATTTAGTCTAGACATTACTTTTCACAGTATTCTGATATTGGACCTTTGATGGCTGAACATCCTAAAGTGATGTGCACCAAATGCGGTTATAACATAATTACCCATCTATTATGCATTTCAGCTCAAATAATAATTTAATCAAAACATGTTTGTGAACTCAAAAGTTCACTCAAGTTTTGTCACATTTCGATTTTTTTCACTTTTGGCAGTTGTCAGATCAGGAATAATAAATTTCTGCTTCTGACGTACATAGAACATACAGTGAACTTTCTCTTTAATAGACTCCTTTATAAGAGCATGTGTACAACAAGAGCAAAAATATTTCATCACAATCCCATGTACGCCATTGTGATCATATCTTCGCTGAAGAGGTAAAATGGTCTAAGTGCTGTACAAAAGCATACGCATCGAGACCATTTTGTATCTTCAGCGACGATATTTTCTTTTAAAGGCATGCTTTCATCAACAAAAAATGTTGCTACTTCTGAGATGCTGGCGGGTGCTGTTGTACAGAAAGTATACTGTAAGTGAATGCTAGAAAACATAGCTGGATATGTTGTTATACGTACTGCTGCGTTGTCAGGAATGTCTTAAATGAATGTAGGAAAATTATAAACTGCTGGTTCAAAATAAGGTGTCAACGTGTGATATATGCGCTTGAAGACTTGTATTTAAGAGCAAATGTTGCAATATAGTCAGAACTGTTTGCTCACTGACAGGAAATAACATGATTTTTTATCTATAGGTGATATTGAGGTTCTGCCAGACAAGGCTCCGTTTTCACAACATCCCGCAAACGGTTCAGCTTTTCAAAACATCCTCATTAATCCTATTCCTTGCATCATATCCAACATGTACTTTCCAGCTCATCTTTCACAACATGCCCAAATAAACACAACAAAGTCAGTGTACATTCCTTGTATCGTAGTATAATTATACTGTACATATGTACATATGTACATACGCTCAGCGCGGTTCCCCCGCACACGAAAAAACTCTTCGCAGCAGGCTATGTCGGTGTAAACAGTTTGCAATTATTTTCTGACTACCTCATTTCAGCTAATTCTGCAACATTGGATGCAATAATTTACTTCCGAGAACATAGACACTGCACGCTAGGTAGTCACGCAAAATCATTTCAACTCATCTCAGTCCAGTGTGATAAGTGAGCTAATTTTCGTTTGTTTCTGTGATTCAAGTGTAGAATTTGTCTAAAATTGTTAGAATCAAGATTCAAGGAATGAAGCAAAGCATTATTGGGACACATGTGTGAAAAACATGTACTTAAGACATATTATAGGTTTCGGAAGGTAAACATGTAGGACAATGAATGAACAGGAATAACATGGACGTAATGTGTGGAAGTGAATCGTACGCTGCCGGCATGCTATGATGATATGAAGAGATTGAATTTGGCTTACGTGCAACATCGTTCAGCTTCTGCCTCTCCTCCTCGAGTTTGGTCTTGAGAGCCTCAGCCTCCTTCGCGAGAGCTTCGATACTTTCGGCAGGTGTGTCAATCTTCAAGCTTAAATCAGCACTCATGACACCCGTACTCCGCGTTGGTGGCTGCCAAGACTCTTGAAGTGGGTTCCCAATTGTAACCGTAATTGTACCGATTTCCAATCACACACCCGCAACAATAAACACCAATCCCCACCGTGATTTCTTTCCAGCCCTTGACCCTCAATCCAGTAACTTTAAAATTGAGTCACCTGGAATGAGTTTTAGCTCAGGATCTTATGTATACCGCTACTGTGCTAAAGTTCTAGTTCGCTAGCCCAAGGGGCCCGCAACAAGTTGAAAGCATTACCTCAAAGAGCAGAATGTTCGGGTCCAACACTGGTGCGAAGAACTCAGATCTCTTGATAGCTTAAAGACTGGTTGAAATGAGAAGTGTGTCCAAGTCCACTACCACTCACTTACACAGGTATAGGATAGGATGCGAGAAATTCGACAGAACAAAATCCTAAGCCGTAGGTAATGGCCATAATGGGCGCATCCGGAAAGGTGCACTACTTCCCATCTTCCATCCTAATTGTTTCCCAGGTGAGTCTATGACAGGTGCGGAGGAACAGGGATTAAACGGATCCCATTGTCCAAGGAGAGCTGACAATGAGCCCAGGCTAGGAGGATACTGCGAGGAGGTGTCCGTCAGGAACCACTCAAGAAGTAGTGGGGCTCTCCGGGGCGTGTAAACAACGGGACTTTCGTGCACTTGATCCTTGGACGCTAACGATGCTGAGAATGACTGAGAGAAAGAAGCGGACAAGTGGATTGTTGACATGGGTGGGACGTGGAGGCTGCGGACAGTGTAGGCTGACAACTAGGACCAGGACACGGCTGACCTCGGCCGAATCCAGACACACTTCATCCTCAGCGTTGACTTGAAATTCGAGAGTAATCTCGTTTTGCAATGAGATTTGCGATGGGAAGGCTGGCGAAATTGTGGAATTTCCTCAAGGTGGAGGCAAGTGACATGAGTAGAACTCGGGCGTGCCCATTCCTCGCAATCGATTGCAACTTACAAGAGGATGTGGTTGGGTCCGCTCATGCTATCCCATAAGTCTGCTCCTTTTATCCTTTTCTTCCGCCGTAAAGCTCGCACGCAGTCTTTTATTTCCTATACTCCCCTCCCTATACTCCCTCGACATATCCCAGTCACTTCCCCCGAACCCATACACCTATCTCCCGAACTTACACACACACTCACGCTGGCCCATGTAAAGCTCCCGGTAAACCGAATCCCTCTTTCCTGCCTACTCTCACTCTTTCACTCTCTCACTCTCTCACTCGCCCTTCACAGCTCGTCACAATGGAAACAGTACTGGAGAGACCTAAGTGAGTGCAGTGCAATGTGATTCCAAGTACAGAGCAAGGCAACCGGAACAAATGGGTACGTCTTACGGATATCAAGCGGGCCCTTTCCAAGCAAACCCAATTCCTCTTCCGGCCATACTAACCCACTCCAGTCTAGGCATCATATCCCTCCAACCTCCTCCTCATCCTCCCCATCAATTCCTACTTATTCCTCATGTCTCTCTGCGAGTCTCCACCGATATTTCAACGGAACTCCAGTCTTTTCATCTGTAGGAGTATTAATGTCCCATGAAAACCCATTAACCATTTACCTACAAGTACGTATAATTACGTCATTATGTGGCATGCTTCGCAAAAAATCATTTTTAGTCCTTGTAATTAGTCAGGGACTTCTTCCCTCGACAGGACCCAAGCGACAGACATGAATGAATGAGAATTTAAAGCCAAGGTTCTGAAGTTTCTTTCTTTACCATACATTAATATGTGGAAAATGTAAAGGAAATTCCAGTAAGACAGTTGCACATGCATAATTCATTCTGTGCTAGTAAAAACTTAAATCGTTGTGTTTGGAAAGTCGCCGTTATTATTATTTCCTGCTTGTGTCTCAAGTTTCCCAGTGAGACTCATATGCTACAAACCGACTTATAAACTACAGGGTAAAAATCAAAACACACGAGAAGACACTCCGTTTCATGTGGTTTTCCATACGCACGATTATATTTCCTATGATGCTAGGACAATGTGAGTCAGCTTCCGTTCTGCGTATGTTCATGTCAAGCAGCGGTGGGTAGTGTTTCTATCGGTAACAAATAGTTGGGCTCGACTCGACTCGAAACAAAAACCCGGTGTAAATTCCACTTTTGGGCTCGAACTCAAACTCGGGACATTCGAGTCGGGAAATTTTTTGTACCCGAAACCGAGACCGTTAAGAAATGTTATACCCGAAACCGACTCGAACTCGAACCGAAACCAGACACAAAATTTACGTAAAATACAACATCACACAGTCCCGAAAAATGAGCATCAAACAAAGCATTTATTTTTGTAAAAGCAAAATAATGCAGCAATCCCTGTGTCGTTTTCATTTTATTCAATTTAATTACAAATTTTCATTATAATTTGGTACAACCGGCCATCCCTCCGTAATGCTCTTCATTGTTGCTTCGATAAACTTGTTATATGCCAACTTTAACCACTATATTAAAAGCCGTAACTTCCATGTCGTATCTCCTTGAGTAGCCAAACATTTCAGTGTTAAAATGTCGGAGTCAACGAAAAAGCCCAGAAAGGAATACCCAAGAATTCACGCGCCATCCTTGCCATATTAGGGTCCTTAGCTTCGTGCGTTAATAAAACTTAGGTATGAGGAGTGTTATACGGTCATGTACAAATACTTGCTGCGTACAGAGACTGTTTTGTTTTCTTTGATGCTTTCCACAAATACTGCATATTTTTTTAAATCAGAGGTGGCAGGAAGGCCAATTTTTATTGTTAAGGTAAAATGAATCAATAATTCCAAAATAAGTTTTTACTTCCGAGTTTTGGTAGGGACCGATAGATTTTGCAAACTCGACCCGATTTTTTCGGGTGGAAAACTTGATACCCGAAACCGACTCGAAAGCAAACGGTACCAAAAATATTAGGCTCGAACTCGACTCGAACCCTACTCGAACTCGAAACCTCGAGTTTCCCGAACTCGATCAGAAACACTAGCGGTGGGTGAAGCATTTCCACCATAAAATATATACTCGTCCTCAACTTATTCCTATCCTGTCATAGAATTCCATCTTGTATACTAAAACTGATTTCAACTCCTTCAATCACCACAACTACAAATAACTTGGAAATATTTGTCCATTTAAGTAAACACCTTTAATGCATGAAGTAATGTCATGTTCAAACGTGTGAAACAGAGGTGCCTTCTGCACTATTGCCGAAATAATTATTGAAGAAACGCACAGATATCTAGAAACCAGTTTTCAGGTGTCATTTTGAAAAATATTTCTTCTTATTTTTTTTTCAAAGCAGTAGGAAATGTGATTACTGAGTCAAGGTAGATAAATTTTATTCAAGCATAGCTTTGAACATTGAAAAGATTAATTGTCATCAGAAACAAAACAAAGGACATGCTAAGCAAAGGTGTAAAACACAGGCAATCATATATGTACTATATAGTCGAGCAGAATAAATAACTGCTGCCCAGATTGCCTGTATAATTACAATTACATAAACATTCAGGAAAATACTTGGAGATATGATCAAGTACTTACATATGTTAATTATTGACCCTGTGAAGCATTACGTTTTATCAAATGACAGAGTTAGTATGGTTTCGTTACATGGTCACTGATTAAACGTAGGGAAAGAAATTAAGTCGTTTTGGAATGCAGAACGTAGATTTGATGGCATTATACGGGCTTCAGACTAGTAGTTGTAGATGGAGTTGTTGAACTCGAGGAGCTCCTGACAGTGGTAGTTGACGTACAAAAGAATTGAGGGCAGCAGAACCAAGCGTTCCCAGGCCGGGGCCATGCCGATAAGCAAACACACAACCGACATGGTAAGTCTGCGAATTGTTGTCTTTGCCACAGTCGGCAAGTTCCCGTTGCATCCCCACGACCTTTTCATAAGCAAATTTTCAAACCAATCCTTCCATTACTATCTATTCCTTTAGCTATTAATTTCTAATGAGGAAACTATTTTAGATGTCGACAATTACAGCAGTGCAGGGAACTCTTTGAAGAAGAGCAAAAACTTGGCTCTGAAATAACTGCCTGCTCTTATAATTAGAAGGGTAACAATTGAAATTGTAGATAACAGGAAAAGGTTGACCTATTTTTAACTGGCGTGAAGTTTTGTTAAGTAATGTGGGAGTTGTTACAGGGGGATAACCAAGTAATTATGCTTGTGTATTTTCTGGAAAATTCTAGGGTTATGGAGTAGTTACAGAGGAAACATTGTATGTAGGGCCGCCTGCTTGAAGTTTAGCAAGGACCAGCTCACTTACACGCGTTACACGTAGTGGTCGGACCAATTAAATTCAGAATTGGAAATTTTCGATTCGATTCAATTCGATTCAGTAGTATTTTGATTCGATTTGCAGCAAAGCCAAATCGAATGATTTGATTTGGAGTGTTGAACTGAATTGAATCATATCATGTGAATTGAATTCAAACAATTCATCAAAACCGATTCGGCTGCGCGCGGGTACTTTTTTTCGCATATTCAAAGTCCAAATACTACGTATACCACAACGTTTGTTATTTTAGCGTAGCTTGTACTATACCCTTTATAATATGCATAGTAATACATACGGCACTCCTGTAACATAAGGGATCATGTATTTATTACGTCATACAGCTTTGGGGAAGGAGGGCTAACTAAATTATGATGAAACATTACCAAGGAGGGGGTGGGGATATTTATCAAACTGACGTCATGCGATTTTCAACCATATTCTCTCAAACATCTTACCACCACAGAAATATAATGCACGCTATCAATGGTTACAATCACGAAAGAAAGGGGGGTTGGATTTTGCCTCTAAAGCAAAGTTGCTTTAACTTTGTTAGTCTTGTTTACAATTCCAATTTAAATTGGTCTCTGATAAGCCCAACCAAGTCGCTACAAGCGATTACAAAATATTGTTCTAAGTGGCGAGTAAGCAAATAATTATTAATTTAGAAATGGTAGACAACTTTGATTTTGTTTTATATTTCTGACCCCAGTAACATTGGATCAAATTAAACTTTAAGTACTGGCAGGTCTTAGTCGAAACCCGAACTAAAGTTTGGACCAGTTCGTGGATATTCCGTTAAATTTCCTGGTGATGATCGGCTTCGTTGGTCGCAATTTATTCTTGCACTTGAGTTAACAGCATGCAGACCCCACTGCAAGATTCGATCTCACAAATCTCAATTTCCTAACATAATAGTAACCCCAAAATATGCCCAGTCTCAGCTGAAATTTCACGTCAATTTCCGTAAGATACGGAAATTTTTGCGAAAAACAAATCAAAATGTGACGACTATGCTACTATATTAGACAAATTTGGCAAGTATTTTAGAGGCTAATTTTGCTGTATCGGACGGCTACGTAGCAAATATTTGCATATAAGGGAATCTGCAGCTCTCACCATCAAAAAATGACAACATCAGAATGTCTTTTCCACATGGCCTTTTTTGCTCCCTAAGGAACAATTTCCTAACCTTGCTCTTCACTCTTACTGTATAAACCCCCAATTCAAACACAGGGACCTGTTGGATCACCTAGCGTTCATAATTATTTTAGAAAACATTTATTGTTGAAATTTACAACTTATGTATTCAAAATAAAGCTCTTCATGGGTACAGGTTTTATCCGGGTATTTGGGTACAGGTACGGATCAGGTACTAACTTTTTTACGTATCTGGTTTCATGTTTGACGTTAGGTGGGTAGGGGGTATGCCGTTTGGTTGACTGTATATGATTCAGGGGGAGGGAGGTATAAAAATCTTCAAAAATCGTATGACGTCATATATAAATGATCCCTAAAGCAAATTTTGTATTTTGCCACTTGAATCGTTTGATTTATGAGTCAATTCGATTCACTGAGTGAATTGAATCGAATTGAATTGTTTTGGGGCAAATTGAATTGAAAATTGGTTTTTAGATTCAATTCAACCTTCAAATTGAATCAAATTGAAAAATTTGAATCAAATTGAAAAATTTGAATCAAATTGAAAAATTTGAATCAAATTGAAAAATTTGAATCAAATTGAAAAATTTGAATCAAATTGAAAAATTTGAATCAAATTGAAAAATTTGAATCAAATTGAAAAATTTGAATCAAATTGAAAAATTTGAATCAAATTGAAAAATTTGAATCAAATTGAAAAATTTGAATCAAATTGAAAAATTTGAATCAAATTGAAAAATTTGAATCAAATTGAAAAATTTGAATCAAATTGAAAAATTTGAATCAAATTGAAAAATTTGAATCAAATTGAAAAATTTGAATCAAATTGAAAAATTTGAATCAAATTGAAAAATTTGAATCAAATTGAAAAATTTGAATCAAATTGAAAAATTTGAATCAAATTGAAAAATTTGAATCAAATTGAAAAATTTGAATCAAATTGAAAAATTTGAATCAAATTGAAAAATTTGAATCAAATTGAATTGATCCGACCACTAGTTACACGTGGCTGTTGCCATAAGTTGTCAAAAATTACTGAATTTATATGTATTGTAAGTAAGTGCCAAAATTCCAGACAAATTTGGCGTCTGCTTTTCAACTCCTTAATAACTCACCAAAGCAAATAGCGGAGACCATGCTGCCAGAAATGCACCCAAGCCAAATCAGGGTCAGCACTTTCCATGCAAAAACCATCGTGGCCACAGGAATATTTGATTTGAGCTGGATCGGTCCGTTAATTTGCTTAGACAATGAAATTATAATCCTTAAGCAGATTCATTCACTTTCTCCGCCTAACAGATAACTGCTACTGAAAGCATGGTGGAACTGATAGTCCATGTTTGCTTTTGGGTGGCCATTTATAATATTATAATAATGTATTTATAATTATATTCAGGAACATGTTAACTTAAATTTCCGATCAGGGAACTGGTTTTAATGTTTACATGAGTAATGGAAATTACTGCCAAATAGATGTGCTGTGAGATATTCATGATAGATTTCAAGAGCGATTCGTATTCCATGAGCATACGACACTACTGAATTTATTGAAGCACATTAAGACCAGAGCTTAGTTGTCAGCACATATTAGACACAATGTCACGGATAGCAATTCGCACCAATATATTCAGTGCCACGAGAAGTATTTTTCTTGTTCCATGAGATAATTTCACAATCAGATGAAACAACTCCCCAAGTAGGGGGAAGTAATACGCATTATGCTCGACAACTTTACTAAAATTATTAGAATTGGTTACAAAGTACATGATTGAACGCTTGAATTCTAGGAACTATAGTCGAGTGGACTAATTATTAGCAGTGCTCTCAATTTTACTCATTACTCGAATTTTTCATAAAGTGAGTAAGTGAGTATTGTACTTACTCGTACTTACATCTGCGAGTATGAGTAAGTAATGAGTAAGTAATTTTAAAAAGGTTGATGTTTAAGTAAGTAAAGAGTAAGTACGAACACTCATTCCCCAGTGTAATGTAAGTAATGAGTAAGTAAGACGAAATGCAAAGTATCAAAAAGTAAGTATTGAGTAAGTAAACTCTTCTTTACTGGAGTAACTACCATAGAAAAAATGTTCTCCGACAATGTCCATGACTTATATATGGCTTATGGAGTCAGATAACACAGGCCATAGGCAAACAATGCCTTTAAATACTTGCGACGATGCAACTCGTTAAACTTGAGTCGTTGACTACACTACCAAAGATGGGAGTGATGTGAATTATATTTGAAAATGAGTAAGTATTACTTGAGTACTATGCAGGCAAAAGTAAGTAAAGAGTAAGTAATATCAGCTTATTTTTGCGAATAAGTAAGTAAAGAGTAAGTATTACACTGCGACCCGAAATTTTGAGGGAGTAATGAGTAAGTAAGATAGCCACCATGAAGACCCTGAGTAAGTAAAAAGTAAGTACTGGACATCATGAGAGACAAAATTATGAGTAAAGAGTAAGTAAGGGTGTCTAACTGAGAGCACTGATTATTAGTATGGTTTAATGAACCAGTCAAGCGCATGCACGTAAGTGTAGTTGATTTTTTGGAGATTTTGTTCACGTGGTAGTGAAACATTCAAATTTCGGTGGACTTAAATTGCAATTAAAAGCATTACATACTTGTAATTACCGGTTAAGCACAACTGAAATTGAAAGAAATACAATTGCAAGTACAAGTACTTGCACTGCAAAAAGTTGCAATTTAAAAAATACTTATCAAGTTAATTACAATACAATACCCAGCATCCATAAATATTCAAACATTTGTGACTTCCTCTGCAGAAATGTTTTTATGATTGCTAGGCGACAGACTATTTTCGTGGTAATGACATCCGGGCATTGTACCCGGGTTTTATAATACCCGGCCGAATATCGGGTATTGAATTTGCTCCTAAATGAGCAATAAAGGTGACAAATAGGCACATGTATAGTTTCTGACGTACATACAGGGGAAGGTTTGGGACTCCAGTTCTGTACAAACACTAAATATAGTAAAGTGACCAAGTACATAAAATATGGAGTGGAGAAAAAAAAGATACAAGTAAAAAGATTACAATTATTATGGTTAACTGTTGGGTAAGAAGTAAAGCGTTACGCATAAAAAATTGAGGTTAAAAAGGAGCTATAGTTATGATGCAAATATGAAAAATGATGCACATGGGTTCATTAAAATGAAATAATAATTAGTAATCATTCAATTAAAACATCCTCAAAGTTCTCCTCAAATGTGAATAATTAAATTGTAAAAGCTTTTTTGATTTCCAGAATTTAAACATTTTCACTTGTCCTTCTTACGATTTGTGTAAATAACACTGTAGGTGCAATTTGTAGAATCCTTGAACGGTTCATGCCATAAACATTGAAATACATACTATTTCAAAATTTGGCTGCTACAAAGAAACTGAAGGTACACTTAAAAGTCTTCGTGCCCATAAAGAGCACTAGAAAAACTTTGATCTAATGGTGAGATTCGACGAAAACGAAGACGTAGCCACTTTACCCTGGTCTATCAAATGACATACAAAATGATAACCATGAGATTTGGGTACTTGATTAGACAAATCCGTTGGGCAAAAGACTATTCGAATCATAGTATTATTCTGGAGTATAAATTTATTTCTGAACACATCTCTAATTTTTATAAAAACAGTGTGAAACTTGAATTGTCCACATTTTAGGAAAGCATTTAAGATCGAAGCGCATCTGCTATATCATTGCAAAATCATACAATTACATTGACTCCAAAAAGTCGAAATACGATTAGGGTTTAAACTCGTACACATAACGTAATACAATCATAGGAAGAAATATAGCCTCAGTGCGACCAAATACCTTGAACTCAAATTTAGTACGGCAATTAAGCAGCCAATGGCATGTAAAATGTAAAAGTTGTAAAAATGTAAGAATTAAAATCTTCAGAGGCTTAATCGTCGATCCAACTAGAAACAAATCCTGGGCATTCTTCTGACCATGATGGTGGTGGCGGCCTTTGTGAACGACGTGGGTCGTCGCTGGTAACAGACAGAACTATTCGCCTCCTTGTGCTCTGCGGGACTGCTGAAATTGTAATCAAATTTCGTGTAAAACTAATTCAAGTAAATGGATTATAAAATGGCTACCTTTTGCAAATTGAAGCAAAACTTAGCAATTCCCACCCGTTCACAACGCTCTTTCCACGCATTTCAGTCAGTTGAGAAATTTTGTCGGTTTCAACATTATCACCCTGATCAAAATGTAAAACCGCTAACCGACTTTCCTTCTCCTGTGCTTCACACTTGCTCTTAAACTTAAAATATATCATACAATTTATGTTTAGTTGATAGTTTGAAGTTTGCATAATATTTTATGGCTAAATTAGATTGCAAAAATTGTAACCCATCCTAGAAACATGTAGGCCACAATTACTGGCATATTCCAAAAATTAATGCTGAATCGATGAGCTCTCTGAATATGGCCATATTCCAGCGGTCAATAGATTTTAAGTGAACAAAATTCGTCTCTTCCCCAATCCCAGCTCTCATTTGGATATTCTCTGACACGACGAGGTATGACAAGCCATATGACATCCTCCAAAAACTGTCAAATAACATGCTCTAGAAGAGTCTCACCGGGATTGTGTGACAAGACCGCTTGACATAACTTATCGTAACGTGGAGCATTTAAAATTCTCCGTTCCGCAACCAGAATTTTTCGGTGATTCTCAGCTTCTCTTTAGTGAATCTACATTAATTTTTATAATTAGTCAAAAATGATCTATGTACATATGTAGCTTCACTAAATTGAACAAAGTATATGACGTAAAATGATCTAGATGCAATACATCAAGCATTTTTTAAATTGAACATTTTTGCAATGCAAGCACTTGTAATTGTAATTGAATTTCTTGCAATTTCAGTTGTGCTTAACCGCGAGTATTTAATGTTTTGCAATTTAAGTAGACAGAAATTGCACTTGCACCGACTATTGCAATTCCCGGGTGTAAAATAACCGCAACTGAACCGAACTTGCAACCTCAATTAGTAGTTGCGGTTAACTTGTAAGACAAGAAAGACAATGAAAGGGCTTAATGAATTGCGGGAATAAAAACTACACGGGCCGAAATGGACAACAAAGAAAGAAACTCTTAAGAATTTAATATTTCTATATTTTTCAATCCGCTCAACTGTTTTCCATATAATATAATATTTTTCATCAAATGTCAACAAATAACAACGTAGTATTTTAATTTACAGGAAATATATAGTGTTACTGTATGTTTTACAGCTATAAAATGTCATTATTATTGACAACAACTTCGCGTAAAATGTCTTAAGCGGTATATGATTTTTCCAGCCTCACCCCATCTATATAAGGAAGTGCAAATTGCGCTATCATCCCTCGTACAACGTATGTAATCATACGAAAATTCCACTCTACAGTCATTTTGTTGATTATTCCTAAACTACTTGCTACGAAGTAATTATTGAAGTATAATAAATTAGTGTATGGGATCCGGAATCCACGTATTGAACATACGGTACCATCCGGTAACTTTCACACGTCAAGAATATAATTAAGTTCAGATGAAGATACTTTGATAACAGTGAGTACCAGGACAGCTGCCCCCATAAACAGCAGCAACCTTCCTAAATGTTGCTACATCTGTAAGACCTAATGAACGCAAACATTCTGGAAGTACATACTACACATGTTGGAAAGAAACCGCTGTGGAATTAAACGGGATAGTACAAACTTCATATTATCATCTTCAGTTAAATCAACATTTTCAATGCTACTGCATTTGTCATTTTGTAAGTTCTCATATACATGTAAACATTTCCTCAGCCCAAATTGTTTTATTACTGGGATATGATCAACTTTGTGTCATTTTAAATTTGACCGCAACTTAGAGGAATGGAGATAAAAATTTTGAGGTGCAGCTAGGTAACACCTTATTCAGATGCAGCTGAGCTAATTATACTTTAAGGCTAGAATAATAAATAAAGGGAAAAGATATGTAAAATGCAGATCGAAGGATAAATTCAAAAATAACTTTAAATAATGCAATTTAGGGCAGTGAATACTGATACATTCACAAACGATCTTGCAAAAATCTTTCTCACAAAAAGGCAATTATTATATTTCATCTAAAGAAACTTATTAAGCTTTTAAGCTTATCAATACTTCACATTAGACACTATGTGAGGCGTAATTAAACAAGTACAATAATAATTATTATTCAGAGCATGTTGAAACAAGGAACTGCCCCGAGAAACTTTCCAAGATTTGCTGTCTTCATGAAATGAATAAATTAATTAACTAAGAGCGAGTGCCTACTTGATGATCGAGCGGGAAGTACTGTGATTTCTTGTCCACATTGATGTTGACTCCTTGCACTGGTGCACTAACGTTGCACACATCTACATGGAATAGTAGCAGTAATTTAGTAATAAATACATACCGTTTGAAGACATAATATAGACACTTTCTCTTGTAATCGACATGCAGAATAACACTAGGAGTGAACTGTCCCCTCTTTGGCGACAAGACTAGAAAATCCGTATTACTCCAATTTGCAATCGTATGTAATGACAACTTATGTCTTCAACTAACTCATCTAGAATTCTCATATTTTGGAAACTCCTTTACAATGCAAGTATTATGTATTCTATACACTAGTATTTATTTAAGTACTCCATTCATAATCTGGTACATTTACTCGTAAATACACCGAACAGATTGCCGTAGTATGTATTAGCTGTATATTAGTAACTGCCCAATTTACTATTTATGTAATTATTACAGACATCAAGTAAAGTTCTAAATTACTAAACTATTAACATTACGGCCGATGCTATAGCGCGCGGCCCTGATATTAATAGCGAGTTACAGATATTCTTAATATCCAAGTTTCAGAAATTGTCGTTGCAATCATTCTAGTTATGCGGTATTGCTCAGTAAATGCGTACATATGTAATTCAAGGATGCCCTAACTGACTGCTGAACATTCTCACTTGAAACTGTCTACAGATCTAGGGAAGTGTAGAAACCTGATATTTTGTCTGCCTATCTCCCTTGATTTCAGCGCACACTACTCTCATTAATACTTGAACTTTCTCCGTAGTATATTGGTAAGTCATCTGTACCGCTTCATTTGATCACACATTCAAAGTGTAGTATTTCGGGGGAAAATACGGCAAAACCGGTGGATTATGGCAGAGGAACATGTATATTTCAGGTAAAGCAAAGTCATTGGAAAAAAGATTTCCCCACATTAAACTTGACCAAAAATGAGCACAATGTGCTTGTTTCCCAATCGGCATTGACACCCGAATATTACATCATCTCAAGTTGAACTCTGAATTTTACACTCACAATAAATAAGTACATAACAATTACACACTGAAAAGGAAGAATTTAATAATTAACCAAATAAAAGAACCACACTGAAAGCTAGCATATACACGATCAAGTATTTTTATAAACATTCAAATGCAGTATTCGCGACACCAATTGATACTAAGAAGTTGCTTTAGGTCAAAATTTTCTGAATGGAGGTAGGCACGTCCTAATTACCAACTAACAAGTGCACGCTGGAAAAACAAAAAGTCTCTTCATCATTCAATGTGGAGGCAAAATATCAATTACAGAAAATAGAACAAATGTTGTAATATATTTTTAATAATAATATCTGCGTCCAACAATAAACTTTTGGAACGAAAACTTAAAAAATAATTAAGTACAATTAGCAGGGACTAGAACTGTCGTTACATGACTGCAACCATCTACGCTAGATACTAAGGCATAACTACGGCTAGGAGGTGGAACTGAGGTTAGTAACTTGTAATCATCTTCTGAACTGAATAGTTGTACATTGTACATAAGTAATAAAAAGGTACGCGCTGTGTTACAAAACATTTGTGAAACGTGGTAGTTGCAGCGAAAGAACAGTACTATTTCAGGGAAGTAACAAATTTTAAAAGAATTTTGACTGCCAAACTGATATGAATTTCCATTTTTTTGGAAGGGATTTTTTTTCTGGGGGGGGGCCTCTGTGCCGGGAGCTGCTTTAAATCAGACCGTTGGCATTTTGGTTATTTTCCGCGTACTTACAAGTATAAGTTTAGCGCCAATATGCATCGTTAACTCATAATCAAACCCACAACAAGAATTCATATTCCTTCCTTAATTTAGCTGACTTAAATCTTTAGAACAAGCGTTGTATGCTATTTGGCGCCATGGACCAGAGCATAAAATGAGTGGCTACTGGCTACGATCATCGTAGCTTCTGAGTTTCTAGCGTAGAATGAACAGACTAGCACGCGTATAACGAAAAACTTGCTAAATAACATTTAGAATAAAAGGTAAGTACTTGCTCTAGCTTAGCAAGATGCGATAAAGAGGAAAGGAATGGGATGAAAGGAAAACTTGTTCTTCAGGACCGAAAACTCCCACCACCTACTTCTAAAATCGGGTACAATACATCCACACCTACTTATTAGTAACACAAATGGTAAACTCTCCAAGTTCTGACAAAAGACAGTCAGATGAAATTCAATGGATGGTAATTGTTCTTGCTAGATATTTCTTTCTTGGTGGTTAGTTGAAGACATTGTGACGGCGGAAAAATTATTACACCTCACATTTGAAATATTTGTTTGAGGCTTGGTGTAATGAAGGGTTTACTGGTCTGGACTTCCGTCTGTATCACTTTCTTCAAGTTCTGTCTTATTCCTCCTCTTTTCGTAAACAACAATAATTATGCAAAGGACCGCCACTTCAAGACAAATGCCCAGGAATGGCCACAGTGGCATTAATTTGTCTAAGACAAAACAAGAAAACCAATTTATTTTTACAACCCTATGCGTAATGAAATGGCACAGACACTGAATTTTTCAACATTTCAGCGGCTTTTTTAGAACAAGGACAATGGTTAAGAGAACTGAATTCATTGAATGTCAGAAAATAAGGAATGCAAGCACCAACCCTTGTATTCAACTAATCAGCCCCAGGAATGTTGAAATGCTTGACAAGCGTGTCTAATTAGGGTTTATTTATATGAATGACGTACCTTTAACACGGACGTAAAACTGGTAGTCGTAAAGCTTACCGCTGTATACAGCTGAACAATTGTACAAACCTCTGTGTTTGGCCTCTGCTTCAGGGTAATCGAAACTCAGTTTCGATTGTTTCAAATCCTCACCGTCTGAAAGGAAACAAAATATTTCTTCATGAATGATCAGTACTATACTACGCCGAATTATTTCACCCCAATGAATTTAAAAGGTCACCAGAGGTAGACTCAAATATAAACAAACAGAAGAATGGGCATTAGCTTACCTTTAAACCACCTAACCGTAATGTCGCTCTCATTCGCCCCAGTAATGTTACAATAGATACTTAGCGTATTGCCTGCAACGACCGTCACACTTCGATGCCCTTTATCAAATGGTTTGTTCTGGGGTGTCAAGCGCTTTATCGAGAAAGTTTCTGCAACGAAAATCCTTCATTAATTTTCTTTTTCAGGAAATCGCTCAACGACATATTTATTAACGTTGCATTTATAGACGAAAAGAATTTACTAAGACAAGTGCATAGTCGGCAAATTATTGCTGCACAAGAGTGAAAATTCAAGTATAGATTCAAGCCAGCTAAAACAACATTAAATAGAGCAGCGAATGACGTTGCTGTGATGAATCTTTCGAAACCTTACATTCATGTCGAGGTGCAAAAATTGTAAAATTGCTAATAACCAATGAACGGTTCAACGTGAAAAGACCGTGCAAAATTCTCCGCAATTGGAAAATCAAAATTACTGAAATATTCAATCATATTTTGAACCGGAAGCAACGACAATAATAGCAAATGAGGACATACATGGGACTGAGGCATATCAAGAACAAGAACACGACCATCAAAACTAATCATACACATGGGTACGCAAAATATTCCGGCTGAGCGAAAACGTCACAACAATATAATTAATGAAACAAAACTAACAATAAGCAAGGCATATGAGACTGTTAATCATAGCGAAAAACAGAAGATAAGACGGGGTAAAATGTCCTACTACTGTTGCTGTTGTTGACATCCGACTCCGGCGATGACCTCTTCAATCTGAGTGAGTTAGCTACTTGTTGCAATGAGTCCA